>CAMXCT020001500.1:145000-148790 GCA_947184155.2 Cladocopium goreaui
ACACAAAATGCACAGTGTCAAAGCTGATCAAAGCTGTTTCAAGCGAGGGCCTTACTCACGAGCTGGCCAGCAACAACAAGTCATGCGTGCTGTCCAACAACGTTATTCGCAGTGCCTGGTCGACCCGTTCGGGGTTGGAGGATTGATTTTGATGTTTTAGGTTGCAGCATGTTGTTGCCATGAATAGTAACTCAGCTTGACTCAGTACATGTTCCCCTGCAATCTGACCGAGAAGGATTGCAGCTACTGTACCAGTTCGAATCATGACACATCTATATAACGGTTTTTACCCCTCTGGATGAGCATTTTGCACTGTGAATGAAATGCCTCCCAAACTTTGGATTCCTGTTCAGAGTGCAACGAACACATTGACATATTGAAATCACAACACTGATTTCCTGCAGTATAGTCCTCTTTCCCTATTCCTAACCCCCCCAAATGGTAAACACGGTGATCTATTTTTATTATTATATAGAGGGCATTTTGATGTATTTTGTATTAGGGTGCCCCTAATATTCCGATGAAAACCGTAATAATAATAAACAAACTTGATTTCAAATTTGATTAAATCCCTTATTTAAATCTATTTAAAATATTGCCAAAAACTGGATTCCGAAGCTTTCCCCTAATATTCCAATGAAAACCTCAATAATAATAAGATAACAAGTAAAACTTGTGAGATGGGACCCTAATAAAAAACTCCAGGGACCTTTCTGTTTTTATTCATAGGGGGTTGAACACATTGTTTCACCATCCTGTTCTCCTATTGATTCTCAATTACCACAAATACGAATCCAATTGTAACCAACCAAAAAAAAACGGAAGTGCCAAACCAATCTTTTTTGTTTTTATTTTGCGGAGTTTTAGCAATAGGAAGAAGGGATTATCTACTGTATATATAATATATATATATAAATCACTCTACGCTCAGATGTTATCCCAAGACATACCAGTTATAATATAAGGGGTTATAACCAAGTTATAAACACTTCCTACCCACTTTGCAAATTCTGGCAACATCCAGCCGCAGCCAGCGCAAGCCATGGATGTGCCGTTGAGGATTGCCGCAGCTGGTCCTGCAGCCTTTGGTTTTGGCGCAGGTTCAGGTCGGGGTGCGGCAAGGGTGGTGAAAGACCCCAAATGTCGCCATGGTACCTGAAATTGGAGGTGCCTGACCTAGCATATAAATATTACTGTAGAAGGGCTATGTAAGGGGGTATGCCCCAAACACATGGCTGAACAAATCATGAAGGAAATCAGGGCCACAGTCCTTGTTGAGTGAACTTGGAGTCAAGCCGAAAATGGCTAAGGTGCAGGAGAGTGGTTGGTGATCTCCCATTTGTGCTGGTTAGAATTTCCACGTTTGTTTGCCACAAATTTATTGGGTTTTAAGTTTTAAGTCTAAGTTTCAACATTCTAAACCCTGATATTCACTGTAAAATCTAAACCCTTCAGTACAAAGCAAAATGCAAGAACCTCATCATGACGTCACCATCAATTCTTGTGATTTTGGGGAGTCATCCCAAAATCACCTTGACCCGTTTTTGAAAAGAAAAAATACATTTTTGGGAAGTATTTAATGAATTTAATTTCAATGATAAATCCTAGGTTTGGGGTTGAACATGGACCCGGATACTATGGCTGATAGTTTCCGGACTTAGTTGTTGCCGCCATAAACACAGCCAAGAAATGCATGGAAATTATATACATGAATGATCATGAATGTACCAATATATATGACAATAATACTTAATAATAATGATAATTATAATATAATTATATCATGTTCCTGACAAAGGTGCCTTTAAAGGGTAAATCCCATTTTTTGATTGTTAAATGCCAATTGTTGATTCTTAAATGTCAATTTTTGATTGTTAAACCCCTGTCTATCCATAAACTTTTTCATTTTGTCCCATCCAAATCACCTGAGAGGTGCCGGTGGCCTAGGAGGCGTGGTGGAAACCAATGGATGGTTGTCTTGAACTGTGGTAAAAACAGGTTTTGACCCATCCCCATACGTCTCTCTCTCTATACTGTATATAGAGATATATTTATATTAAATTTTATTAATATATATATATATATATAGATATTAAATTATGTTAATACATAGATATTAAATTATATTAATATAGATATTAAATTATGACAGCGGACTACCGTGGGGGGTGGAGTGGTGAAAGCATTGATTTTGCAGTTTTTTTTTTAAGATGGAAATTGTTTGCACATGAAGCCACAAATCACGACTGTCCAGAATACTACATTTTCTACAGAGATGTTGTCTCTTTCCAAGAATGCTTTATTTTTTGTTGAGTCTCTTTTTGTTTAGCATTTTGGAAAAGAAAAAATGTCTATATACAATGATGTTGATGCCTGCAATGAATGCTGCATTATATTGTTGTACATATTACCAATATATATATATACACACTATTTGACAATTTATTGTTGTTTTTTCACAATAGTTTATGTTTCTCGATAATTATGTATTTGATATTGAACATACATGATTGCAATGTTCAGCGTCAAATTCTGCACTTTCTGAAACGTGTTCTGCATCCTTTCATGCTGTTCATGAGTGCTCTTCAAAAAAGAACATGACCAGATTGAACATGCACTTCTTCAAAAGATGGTTTAATTACGATTGAATCTAGACCTTTTCCAGGCATCATCTATATTTTGCCTGAAAAGCGCTGCCTTGTTGGAAAAAAGTACACACTGACTTTGTGCATGAAAGCGCAACTGAAACTTGAGAAATGTACTTTCCGAAAGACTGCTGTATCTTGAACAAGTTTTTTTTTGAGAAGATCATGCATCTTGAAGACAACCCTGCTTTCTGCAGTTCTGCAGTGAATTGTGTACTGTACCTTTGTGAAAATGTAAAAATACAAGCACATGTTTGAAAGATTTGTTGCATGCTCTGCACAATTGCTTTGAATGGCATATTGTTCATTTTTGTAGGAGTGATGTCTGACTAGTGGGAGGAGGAAGGAATCGCGTTGAACATATTGTATATTTCAACCATACATGTTGTTTGAAAGACTAGTACATCTTAGACCAGTGTTTTCAAGATATAATGCATGACTACAAGAATGTTGCTTCGTTCAACCTATTACATTGCACAATGAAAAATAGAGCCTTTCAAATTTAAAGTGAACATGATTGTTCAAAGGAATACCAACATTTCTTCAAGAAATGCTGTATTTGTGGCATGCAAGAGTTGGCAAGAAGAATAATGTGGCATTCTACAAAATAGTATTTGCTTCTTCCAAAGGAAAACAACATTCTTCTTTAGAGGAATCTTGTCGTGAGGGGTACAACATTGCCTTTTTGAAGGAGCAAACACTTTGAGACGAACATATTATTTGTACAACAAAGTGTTGCTTAAACAATCCATTTTTGAAAAATATATGTTTTATGTTAGATATCACTTTTAGTGATTCCAGATTTGAAGAACAAGAGCCACACCTTTAAACATGAGGAACCAAAACCTGGGCATACCAATAAAACATCAATCCAATGGAGTGCCTGAAGAGGTGGGTGATAGAGCTGTTTTTACTGTACATTTTCTCTGGTGGCTCAGTAGCCAAAATCAGTAACTCAATGAAGACATCAATATGAAATGTGGAGGAGTGAAAGCTGTGCCAATGGATGTTTGTCAGGGTGAAAATTTCTCCCAGGAGCCCAAGAAACAAGAAAACAAAAAACACCAAAAAAATGAGCAACTGATATTGTTGGACTGACACAGTTGCAAAAACTTCGATAAACCCCCCCCCCCCAAAAAAAAAAA
>CAMXCT020001501.1:0-148774 GCA_947184155.2 Cladocopium goreaui
TCCATCTGGGTATTTCTCAAGACAAGGGGGTACCCTAAACCCATAAGTTTCAATACTAGAATAATAGAAACCAGTTCGATATCCTGTACATGTTGGATGGTCTAGTAATGGGGTATCAGGGGAAAACCCGAATCTTGTCACGTCTCTTTACCCACCCGCCTTGTCCAGTGTGGGATGTCCCACCACACTGCCATGACCGACTGTAAGACTGACCTCAGGTTGCCCACACTGGGAGGATCTGAAAGGTCTTGCTGTTCCCATCCCATGCTCCCACGGTCGTCCAATCCCCTATACTAAAGTATTACTACAATGTGGCCCCCCCCCCAGTGATGTTAGTTGGTTTAGATTCGCCTAAGTAACTATAGTTATAAGTACCATAAACCATAATTATTGGAGCTATGTTCACCAACTTAGCTATCGTTTGGGGGCCTCACATTGTAAGTATGATGACTCTGGGGGTGAACATGGGCTGAACTGGGGGGATTTCTTGGGTCATTCTTTGGTATCCAAGTCATCCTGGTCTTGGCGCAAACCAGATCTGTTGGCGATGGAATCGAGCTGAATTTTGGAAAAGAAAGGCCGACTTTTAGCCTGTTGCTTCATGGGATATAGAGTTCATTGTGAGGATTGCTGTGTGAACTTAATAAAAAATGAAACTCCCTCACAATTAGAAAATGTGTTGATGAACTATGCATATCCTTCTGAAAAAAAAAACAAATGATATCTGGAGGATATCTGGAGGATCTGGTGAGCAGTGCCCAGCCCCCTGTCATCTCCTACTGGTTGAGGGTCTTCTTGGTCGCAGCCTGCAGAGTCCGTAATCTCCCCAACCCCTTCAGTGGAAAAAAAAATGATAGCCAGCAACCCATCATTCAAACATCAATTCCATGTCAAAATAAAAGTGGTGAATCTCAATGTTTTTGGGTGAAATCACGAACACGATCTCAACTTTCAACATTGCCCTCTGCGCGAAGCGGTCTGACCGATTCACTTGCTCCTTGGGCAGTGAACCATCTAAGCATAGTGTCATAGTCATTTGACTATAGACGTCTCACCTAAAGCTAGGTATGCATGTACCTTCAACATCCTTCAACCTATATATGAAACATTATGTAAATATGAATTATATGTTGTATGTATGCAGTTGCATGCAAAAAGGCATGGATCATGCTGTTGAGTGACTATATGAAATAGTCATCAAACATAGATACGGATATCGATATCGATACTTGGATTTCAATGATTGGACTGGAGTTTTCCTTTTTGTCATAGGGATACCCCCGGTCATCCAGTCGTCATGAATCACAACTTAGTAAAACCAATGGATGCTGGGGATCTGGTGGTTGACCTACCCCTCTGAAACATATGGAAGTCATTTTGGGATTATTAGTCCCAATATATGGAAAAATAAAACATGTTCCAAACCACCAATGAGATTGGGATGAGAGGGACACCGTTGAAGGCACCGCGTTGCGGCTGACGATTGAAACTGTCGACCAGTCGACCAGTCGTGTCAGTGTCAAATCGTCTTCAACGAGCTGCCACCAGCGACGGGAAAACATCGGTGGAGATCACCCTCTACAAAGGAAAGGGATCCTTTATAATCTTTATGCCCCACCTATAATTATATGGCAGTGTGTCAAAACCCTATCCCCCAGGTGAACATCAAAATAGCTGGTAAATGGATGTTCATCCCATTAAAAATGACATTAATAGGTATTGACCCATACCCATATTGATTCATGGCCACATCCACATCTGCTTTGTTGTTTAATGTATTTATTCCATTTTATTCCTATGGATCCATGGCCACTGTCTGAGGAGGTACGGCTGACCCCCTAGTCATCATACCCCAGTCGTACTTCCTAAGAAGGCACGGCTGGATCCATAGGGATATGTATTTTTCCCTCTGGTAAATTAACATAGACCCTGGAAGACCCTGGCAGATAGGGTTTGGAAGATTAGTTTCCATTAAAACTAGGCTATTTTCAGGGTCTATGTTAACATTTACCATCAATATACCCCAGTCATGTTAGCATATATACCATACATGGATCCTATGGGTACGGATATGTATTTTAATGTTCATATCTTCTCTTCTGTTGTGGGCCGGCATGGGCCGGCTACCCACCGGCGGGTGTCGTGATTCCACCATTCCGCAGACCATGTCTGCCCCATGCTTATGGAAAAAAGTCCCGCTTGGGGCTGCAACAACGCCAAGTTCTAGAGTCAAAACACAGTTTTTGTGGATGTATATAGATGGTTTACTATGGTTTACTATGGTTTACTATGGTTTACTATGGTTTACTATGGTTTACTATGGTTTATGTCATCCATCCATCTTCATGGGAATCCTATGGAATCCTTTTTTGACGTCATGTATTAAATTGATACATAGATCCCATTAGATCCCTATGAACAATTATAAATATATAGGGATTATAATTTATAATTAGATCCATTATAATATATTAGTCATTTATAATTAATACAATTTCGATTGGATTGGTGACCATCCCCCAATATAGGATAATATAAGTATAAAATCCAACTTTTGACCTAGGGAACAAAAAAGGTCCTGATCATGTTCAACATTCAACAACGAACTTAGGAGTTCGAAATTCTGACTGCCCAGAAGATTTTCCGAGAGGAAGAACTCCTCACGGTCACCATGACAAACAAGTGAAAACCTGCAAAAGGCAAGCCTATAAGATTAAATAAACCCCAAGTCATTAGTTGTTTTTTTTTTATCACCCTGGTTTCCTATCTCAAAGGTTTGCCTGGAAGGGATTAAAGTTGAAATCAGTGACACAATTAAATTCTCAGGGGTCTATGATGGTCGTCAGCTGGAGGCCATATTTAAACCTCAAGGTTAGTAGGGAGAGCCGAAGCGCCTTCGATCATATCTCATCATATCTCCGGATGGTTCTGCGGAGTTGCCTTTCAGCAATTTACTATCCCAAGCGGTTCAACCGATCATGATCTGCAGCTTCTATGTGAAACGTGGTGTCGAGACACCTCCTTGTGCTGCCAGAGCCAAAATCCGTTTGCACAGAGGTAAGCCCACTCAGAAAAAAAACTCCAATGGGATCCAATGGGACGTTAATAACCATCAATTCCATGTAAAATTGAAGTTTAGACCTGCAATCCGGCAGCACATACTGAGAAACTTGGGATTTGCCATCGCACCTCCAGTTTTGTCGGGCCCAACAGCCTCAAAAAAGGAAGAAACAGGTACCAACTGGTTGGTCATTGAGTTAGTAGCCAGGTTACCATCGTACAAGGAGTAGAAATAGTCTACCTTCCAACCTGCTTTGTCTAGAGGTGCAATCAAATGTTCAGCTGTGGAATCCAGGTGATATCTTGCCACAGTCCCTGCCATCAGAATATAGCGATTGTCTGTGAATCTGATGTGGCAAGGTTCTCACTGACATGGCGGGGCTTTGTAACATCCAGTCGTAATCACAGTCTGCCAACGCAGAGCCAGGCACCCCACCTGAAACGCCACAGTCAGCAAATTGAACCTGTATGGGTTGAAAGCCAGATACCCTGAAAAATATGAAAAAAAAATGCGAGCCTTGCTGTGGTTCTGATCAAGTGGGGGGATAGCGGTAAAATAGCAGCTTCAAAGGGAAACATTATATGATTAAGACATTTCCACATGGAATTGTTTCTCCCTTCTTTATGGGCGTGTCTGAAAATAGGGTCCCCCGAAATATTTCTCCCATTATTTCATTACATTTCTGGGATGTACCATGACTGGTTGGTGGTTTTAACCATCTTGAAAAATATTAGTCAATGAAAAAATGTTTGAAACCACCAACCAGATGATATACCATGATATACACCCATTTTCAGACACGGCCTTATGGGAATTGCCCCATGCCCACCAAATGGTGCTTGCCTGCACGTTGCTACTTCTGATAGGTGCGATCGATGATGTCCTGTGGGAGCACCCCACCAGGCGGAAGCAACTGCACCTGCGCCAGCCGTGGCCCGATCCATTTAGTTCAATGATTTACCTATTTTAAGTGGTGTTTTTTTTCGTGATGAAAGTAGATATACTTACCAGAAACCAGAATTCCCAAAATGTAGAGTATGAATCCAATTGTGGTATCATATATTTGGAAAATTATCGCGCCATGGTTTCATGTCCACTTTCCTGGATTTAATCCATGGATCAATATATACATGTAAGATTTGCCAAGTATGTTCAACAGCTTCAGAATGGAATAAGGATCCGGATGCTTCCTGATACGGCGAGCCACCTAAATTTGATCACAGTTACACTCCATCTGAAGGTACATTTGGATCCATAGGGACAAATGTATAACTACGATAAACCATAGGTTTATCAACCATACTTACTCATTGTTACAGTAGTAGACTATCTACCTCTCGAAAAGGGGATATAGTATATCTATCCGACTACCAGAAGGATATCCCATACATTTATGATGAGCGAGACGACCCTCCAAGTAACCAACCATATTACATGTATGTAGTCATACTGTGGATGGAAGAAATCCTGCACCACCTGGGATGGTAGAAAACCTATAAATAATGGGATAAACCACCTATTACCTGGTGCAGGATTTCTTCCGTCCACAGTATCACGAACTATTCTTCTTCTTCTTCTTCAACACAAGGAGTGCCCCAGCTGTAACCCCTGAAATTTCTCTTTTCCTCCCAAACCACCTTTTCATAGTCAGGTTACTGTAATGGCTACCTCCCCTCTTCAAACAAACATGCAATCTGCACCAGGTCCAGCAACGGCAATCAGCAAATCGAACCAGCCTCATCCTTCAAGCATCCACCCAAGTCCTGAACGGCTATGGGGTGTCAGGGAACATGTACGTTTTACAGTTGATCTGCGTTAAAAAAACATTTTTCACCAGACTGAGGTAAGGCCATAAAGAAAAGGATCATTCCCCGAATCCTGTCCCCATGATTCCAGGGCTCGGTCACAGTGAGGTCACTACTATAATTTACCCCGAGTTGATATGTGTACCTTTCATAAATCAGATTTCCTGAAGAACAATCTGAAATTCCCGTGCTGGTGGGCTGATAGTCCGGCATTAATATCACAGATTACTGCTGTTGGGCATTGATATCCATACAAAGTGGGGAACCATAGTAAGCTAACTTGGTTGAACTAACCAGGTGAATTCTATGGCATAAATGGTAGATTTCTATGTAGGAAATGGTAGGGTAACTCAACATGTTGGGCCACCTTGTTATCCCTTCCCCTGCTGGATAGACATTACATGGCTTGGACACGGGATGCCAATTATACAATTTGAACCAATCAATTTGGTCCACTGGAGTTCTGCCATTTCCACACAGGAAGATATATTTATTATTATTATTATTATTATTTGGTAGGGTTTATGGTAGATTAATGTCTATAGTTTAATGATTGAACACCAACAAACATACCATCCTTACGACAAACAGTCTGCCCTTGAGAATTAAATCTTAGTGCTCGGCGTCTTCCAGCCCGCAACTCGTGGCAGGAATGGTAACTGCATAGTTCGCGAAGTTTGGTCCAGATTGCTTTACAACTATAGTTACTATGGTCAAATATATCTATACTTACTAGGGTCATCTATAGTTACTAGGGTTATAAACTTTATGGCAAATATATCTATAGTTACTAGGGTTTATCTGGTTGGTGGTTGACCTACCCCTCTGAAAAATATGAAAGTCAGTTGGGATGATTATTCCCAGTATATGGAAAAATGAAAAATGTCCGAAACCACCAACCAGATATCTATAGCTACTAGTGTCTATAGTTGGCTTATACACCCCACTTACTGGGGTAACCACTAGCGCCATAGTGGTAATTGGGGCTAAGACCCCAGCACTTCCCCAATCAACTAGAGAGATACCTACCATGCACAATAGATGACTATTAGATCTATACGAATCTATACGTATATTTTTTATGTATATAACATATACTGTTGATTAACTAAACATAAATCTACTGTAGATAATCTATGACAATCTGCCATAAACACTACTCATACTAGCTAGTTCGTATAAATCAACCACTGTAGCTAAGACTGATTCTACCATAAACAACCATAGTTATGGCCAACTATGAGTTATAATCAATTATAATGACCAATTAAACCATAGTTACCATAATTATTTATCATGAATCATAACCACTGTTAGGTATAACCTGGTGCAAATAGTTACCATAATGGCACTATGATTATAACCACCAAAGTTATATATAAACACTATTACTTACCATAGTTAATCATGGGTAGCCATTAATAATGGATTAATTATTAGTCCCTATGGATCCAAACACTGTCTGAGAAGGTACGGCTAACCCCCTGGTCATCATACCTCAGTCACACTTCCTAAGAAGGTACAGCTGGATCCAAAGAAAATTTTATAACAGTTATAATCACGATTGATCAATACTTAACAGTTACAAATCATTATTAATAAAAACTACAGCATGTCAATGGTCAATCAATGGTCATTGATCACTGTTAAGTGATCACTATTGATCAATGGCTACTAATGGGTTGACTATTAATATTATAATCACCAAAGTAGTTAATAATCACTATTGATGACTATTAATATTAAAACCACCAAAGTTATAAAACTGGTGGTATTCCATGCAAAAGGTATTAACCTAATGGTTTAATCAGTTGGTTTAATTAATCTATAATTAACTATGGTCATTGACAATGATTATAGATTAATTAAACCAACTAATTGGTTAGTGTCATAAGTAATTAACTACAGTCAATGACACGTAATAATTACAACTCTAATTAAGCTATAATTAACTTATCTGGTTGGTGGTATACCTGCCCCTCTGAAAAAATATG
This sequence comes from Cladocopium goreaui, assembly GCA_947184155.2. Classification (NCBI taxonomy): domain Eukaryota; class Dinophyceae; order Suessiales; family Symbiodiniaceae; genus Cladocopium; species Cladocopium goreaui. Next base: position 6,861 of record CAMXCT020001501.1, read on the forward strand.
AGTTCGTCAGTTGGGATGGTGAAATTCCCTGTGGATCCATGGCCACTGTCTGAGAAGGTACGGCTAATTAATCTATAATTACCTAATTCTTATTAGTATAACATGTTATAACCAATATATTGAAAAATAAATATGGGAAAAACATGTTCCAAACCACCAACCAGTGGTTTAACCAGTCGAATTATTCACATCTAACCATCTGATGGTCAACTACCATTGGGTTGCTAATTAAACCAAATGGTCCAAACCACCAACCAGCTAATTATTATTATAGTTATTATGATTTATTAGCCATTTGCTATTATTATTCATCTATAATTATAACCACCAAATCCACCTGCTGCACCCCCACCCACCACCTTTGGGATAGCCGTGGCTGGCACATGCCGCAACAAGACGTCCCTGGTCTCGTGAGCCTTGGGGACCTAGGTACAGGGTGCCCTAAAAGTCGAACGTTGGAGGTTTTTGGAAGCAAACAATGGTGATCTAATGGGATTTCATGGTGATTTAATGGGATCTAATGGTAATTTTTCACGGGATTGCATATTTACTAACTTACTAAAACCTGAAAAACGCGTGTAACATGTTGGTTTCGATGGAAATTAAGGGGATTTCGTGATTTCGTGGGATACAATGGGATCTAATGGGATCTAATGGTAGCTCAGTTGGTGAACATAACTCCAATTGAACTGTTCAGTTTATCTGGTTGGTGGTTTTAACCATCTTGAACAAATTAGTCAATGGGAAGGATTATCCCATGTATTATGGAAAATAAAACATGTTTGAAACCACCAACCAGTAACTGTTCAGTTTATGGCGGTTATATCTATACTTGGGGGTACCACCCTGTATGGCGTTTTCCACAACAAACTGATAAATGGCTAGATGGTTATATCGTAACCAGGAAAAAAGAAACATACATATATGGGCTACAGCCCCACTTACTGGCCATTGATAGATGATAATCCCTTCCCCCGTTCATATTAAACACCCAAACAACACGCAGAAACCATGCTGGATGAAGGGTTCAAAAGCTCATATTTGGGACCATACAACGGTGGTGTTTTTTTTAAATTAGGGGGATGGGATTGGGACATATAAGACTGGTTGGTGGTTTCAACCCCTCTGAAAAAATATGAATGAAAGTCAACGGGAAGGATTATCCCATATATGATGGAAATTTGTTCAAGCCATGTTTGAAACCACCAACCAGATGATATACCATGACATACACCCATTTTCAGACACGGCCTTATGGGAATTGCCCCATGCCCACCACATGGAACTCTGTTCAGATGAATTAAAAGCCGGGATTTCCCTCAAGCTTCAGCTTTTCATCTGCAAAACACATCAGCGATTTTCCCCCTTGGAAAACGATATGCCAATCTGCCGAGGCCAAAACATAGGTTGTTGTAACATGGTAAATAGCTACACATCATGGGCAAAGATAGGAAGATTTAGAACGTTGGACGTTGGACGTTGGGGTCAGTTTGGCATACCATGTACGTCATAATTCATCTATCCTCTTACCCTCTGGTATATTAATAAAGACATAAATTGTTGGTGGAAACTAATCTTTCAACCCCGACAACTGCCAGGGTCTATATTGATTTACTGGAGGGTATTGGTGGTAAGAATGGGGGTGACTCCTCTATTACTCAACCATAGTGGGGACAGGACATCTGTGACAGCAACAACTATGTCAAACAAGGCAAATACAACAAACCCCAAAATCATGGGTATATTATGTATCTTTCAATCACATATATCACATATAGCTATGGCAACTTCGAGTTGCCAATGGTGGATATCAACAACAATGAGCAGTGACCAACAATAGGGACATCGGCAATAACTGAATCAACCAATAAAAAACATAACATATTGCATTGCAATATCTTTCAGTCAACAACAAGCACAGGTATACACCCCTGATACAACTGATGCAGGGTCGGCCAGCTAACCAAGGAATTGGATATCTCCAACCAGCCAATTGAACTTGAACTCGAGAGGCTTTCTGATGTATTATTACATGTATACATCATGTATATACATTAATGTACGTATATGTGTATATGTAATGTATTGCAATGTATTGCAATGTATTGTGGTTGAAACAATAATAAACCACCCCATGTGTGATGGTTTGTACAGATACATGTTTATACCCCCATCTATGGTGATCTTGGGGATGGTTTATTATTGTTTTAACCACATGATTGTAATTAGACATCAATCAAACAATGGTGCCCCAACCATCCACGACTTTAGTTTACAGCAATCCCCGACACATATTTGATGCTTCCCATGCCATCCCAATTTTTGTTCGGTTCACCACATGTTTCATGGATCATCATGGATCCAATCCATCTTTGGTAGTCCACAAACAAATAATCTGTTGCTGGATTCTTCGCTAATTTTCCATTTATAGAAAAAAAAACTCCAGCATTTTCATGCATTTCCACTACCCATCCAGTTGCTTGGGTATGGATGATCTTGAATGATGTCTCCCACCGGTCAGCAAAAGGGTCGACCAGGCACCGAAATCTTTGCCACCGTGCCGGGGTCCATGAAGGGTTTAAACATCCTGGATCTTTCGTCCCAGAAATGGATGGATTGGTGACAAGACACCATCAGCCAATCTTCATCACTCTACAGGGGAGAGTTTTCCAGTGGGACATGGCCGTGGGATAGGATGGTTTTCTGTTCAAAATGGTGAGCCAGTAGATGATAACCGGAACTGGAACTGGATTTGAGGATGGCCAGGACCAGGTCAATCAGCGGCTTGTACTGAAAATGACTAGCAAATTTCAAATTCCATTCCCATCTCCGTAATAAATTAAAAACATATTAAACACCCTGTAAATGGTCCCAGTCGTATAAACATAATCCCTATACGTTTCACCAGTGCCGGTGTTTGAGGGCCGGGGGAATGGATTTTTGGTTGGGAAATCCAATTTGGGTACTTCCACCAGGTGGCTATAACTGTTCCCCCAGAAACCAAAAAACTCACCAAGTGAGCTAAACCAACTTAAGTATACTTAAGTGGTTTACTTATCGCAAATGACAAGGCCCCACCCTTACACATATTGGACAATGTCTGTGTAATCCTGTCTGTTTCTCCTGGCATCTCCAGCTATGGGGGGTACCCCAAATCATCCATTTTAGCAGGATTTTCCACGAAATAAACCATCCAGCGTGCGTTTTTGGGGTACCCTCTTTTTAGGAAACCCCCAAGTGTCTCGATAAGCCCGACCCCACGGATTCTGGACCAGCAGCTGGAAAACTGCGGGGAAAAACCAGGGTGCGCGGACCACTATTACTCTCCTTCGCTGTAGCAGTGTCGTCCCCAGTCCCAGTCGGCTAAGATTCATTTGGTGAGATAAAATTGACGTCATTTCTTGGCGACATTTAGTCTCACCAGCCAATGTCTAAGCTGTTTGGCGGATCAATCATTTTGAGCCGATGTACAAATCCAGGGCTTGGTAAGTGTCGTATTTTGGGGATTTTGAACATCACTTTCAAATATCTGTTGAAGATTATCATGGATTTGCTTAAGGAACCACCAAAAAATATAAAAACTATTCCCCAAAAAGATTCCCCAAGTAGTGGATTTGCCATATGGAAAAATAATAAATCATCTTCAGCAAATCCAAGTTATATCGCCAGCAAAGTACTGATCCAATTTATAGGGTGAAACCACTGGGATCCACAGAGCTACCCAGGACCCAGTCTGCAGCTGGAGGCAACCAAAATTCATGGGGGATACATTGAGATACCTTGAATTAAAGGGGCTTTATAAATGTCCTAATTTTTCACATCACCCAATTTTTTTTGGGATATACTCTTCAACACATATTTGAAAGTGATGTGAAACAAATCCCCAAAAATAGGACATTTACCAAGCCTTGAATTATGTCCTGCAATTGAATGTCCTAAACTCGAATTCTTAGATGGGCACACTAAATTGGACAAAGAAAACACACTTAGCAATACCCTGGAAAGGTGGCAAAAATGAAACAAACATGTCACTTAACCACTTCAAACTGTCCTTCGACAATTCAGCCATCCCCAGTGTCTGGCTATGCAAGAATAATTAGAACAATATATATATACCACAATGATATTCCTATAGAACCAGATCTTACAAAAATCCTTTAGAAGCATAATGATGTTGTGCAACAACACAGGGTATCAACAGACCCACAAGTCGGCTCATCCAATCAAAACATTGCCGACTTTAGATCCAAGAAAATTGTGTTCAGCTAGAGAGTGTACATTCCTCAGTACGGCCGAAAACAAAGCAGCCTACCATGATATATATATATATATATATTATATATATGTATCCTTATATATATAGGTATATACGTTGTTTTCCCTATAGCAGAGTTCTTATGTATGTATAAATACACTTATATGTTGTAATCATATCTGTGAAATTATATGTATATACATAAAATAATTAGTTTTATGTACAAACACGGTAAATACCAAGGTTTAGAACAAAATACCCAGGAAAATCAGATCTTCTGAATCTGCAAAGACTCTTCAGGACCTCCGGATAGTTCTCCGATTCGATACGCCCCATGGCTTTGCTCAACGCCAAAAGCCTGCGATCTGCGAAACTCATATCCTGAGATCGAGCCCGGGGGCGACCCTCGAAACTTCATGGCTTTTAGATGGGATTTTATAGTGGTTTAACGGGAGGGAATGGGATTTGATTGGGATTTTATGGCAAGCTATGGTGGCTTGATATGGCTTGATGGGATTCAATGGGCTCAACGGTGATTCATAGGGCTTTAGATCACAAACATGGGGATATTTACTGGATTTTCCTTCTGCTAATCTAACATAGTTATGGAAAAAACAATTCATAGATGATTTGCCTATCCAAAATGGCAATTGTCCATACCTGTAACATCCTGTAACTATGTTAAATTACCAGAGGATAGTGGGTTACAGAAAAACATATTCCCAACAGCCCTTTATCGACTTCTCAATTGGTCGATTGCCATGGATCACTGGGAAACTGAGCCACTGGTGTCCTAAAAAATACTGGGTCCACACGAGCTAAACCAAAGCGATTAGATGTATTTTTTGTTTGGTTAAAGTTCCTGGTCATTAATGAAAATCTAAGTATATATTTAAGTACACTCAAACGTTTTCTCAAAGGTGGCTAGGAAGTTCCCGAACTAAATTGAGGTTCCCCCAGTGGGCCCCTGCCACATCAAACACATAAACACCGGAAATTGCGCCAGGGTTAGTTCGCTGGGACGGTCATTCACCGGTTATCAAACCAGGGGTGTTGTGGTCATTTTATCGCCTAAAAAGTGCACAGCAAAATAAACATCCAATCTATATCCCATAGGATCCATGGTGCTGCTATATATGGTAACATGGGTCCCATCAATATACCTTTATGTTAGCATTGATATACCAGCACCATGGATCCTATGGGTATTGTGTTGAATCTAAAAACATGTAGGTCCCTTGAGTCCATATACCATGGGTTGCCATGTCATCGTCCCACTCCTACTCTTCAAAAAATCCAAGCATCAATCTCCTCCAAATCGATCACCACGGTGAACTGCGGAGAAAAGAGACCGCGAGTCGCTGGAGATGGGTGGAAGGGGAGTCGCTGATAACAAAACCTCTAGTTCCAAACCCATGATTCAAGTAATGTTTTATGTTCCATTCCTTTTAGACATTATCTGAACAATTCAGGGTAACTCTGACTCAATTATACTATATATATATATATCTATCTGGGTAAATTATAATATTTCACTGACTTGAATAGTTCGGTCATTTGGAGATGATTCCTCTTACATATATATATATATACATATCCTATTTGATCCCATATATACACCCTAAATTGACGATGTAACGTGGACCAGGAAGATCACGACAATATCGAAACAGTTTTTCAGGGGCTGTACCGTCTGGTAATCCAACAGTTTGCTATTTAAAAACGTAATTTTAAGAGGCATATCACCTATTTTCATGGGCCATGGCTTCCATAGCTACTATGTTATGCTCCATTGCTGGAGGGTATTTCCCATAAATATCCGATATTTGTGTTGGCTAAATTCATATGAATCACCATAAAATCCCATTCAATCCCATTAAACCACCACCTATTCCATATTTAGGCATTTAGGGGGCATTGATGTTTTCATGATACCATGGCCTATGCCACGAAATCTATACGGATCCGAAGAAAAAAAACACGCCACTTGGGACCGGCTGAGCCGCTGAGCCGCCTGAAATCCACGGATCGTTCCATCCTTGCAGCTCTCTTGCCGGCTGCGTTCCAGGGATGCCAGGACGCATTCCTGGATCCACGTGATCCAAGATGAGTTCTTTGACCCTCAAAGTATCCATAAATCATCATAAATCTGGGATATATAATGGATATGGGTAAGATTGGGTAAGAACACTTAGAATTTGGGGCACATGATGGCACATGCATTCTCTCGATAATCTGAGTTCTTTCGGTAGAAGGTCATGGGTCACTTATGACACTGATGAGACTGCATTGTGAAACTTGCGACTCAGGTAAATAGGGGCTGCAGGCTGCAAGGTTCCATGTAATTACTCACAGGTCAAGAGTAAATCCCCACAACAATGGCAACGCTTCCAAAAACAACCAGTAATTAATTGCTAGTTGCTAAGCTGCTAGACACATCTGCTTGCCATGCAATCAGTAATCAGTGCCAATTAAAATTTGTGCCCATGGGTTGCGTGGTCTAGAAACAGATCCGTCAACCTACATGCAAGAGAGCTTACCCCACCGAAATCATACCTGAAAGGCACAAGTATCCCTGCCAGTATGGTCAACAAGAACAGCTTAATCAATTGACATCAGAAATGGGTTGGTCCAGAAATGGCGGATTTACCGCCAATTGCCATTTTCATAGGGGAAATGGCTGGGGTTCAGTTTTTGAAGCGACCTTACATACCAGTACCATCTTCCAATAATGCTCCCATGCAACTGATCTCTATGTATGAATTGAAAAGTCTGGAAAGTACATCATTTTCGATGCAACCTGTCTTCTGGAAACCCCACTTTAATCGCTTCAGACCCTATCTTAAATACCATGAACACATGGCTGACCACTGTATTTATATAATATATATATATATAATAATAAAATATAATAAATACCCTCCAGTGCTCCAGGAATCAAACATAGCATAAGGAAATCCATGGGAATCCCCTACGCATGAAGCTTTATATAATTGAAAATTCATCTATAAATATCTATAAATATTAAACATCTATAAATAAGCCATGTTTGACTGCCAAAAGCTACAAAGTGGAGCCCCCGTGTACGAGAATAGCTAAGTTGGTGAAGGTAACTCAAGTAAGTATATGGGTTATACTTATAAAACTATACTGTTCATGGGTTTTATAAAACAACATCACGTTTCGCCCTACATTGTAGTTATATAAACAAATTGAACAATCTCATGGCACAAGGAGCAGGACACAGCACCCTTCCCAAGCCCGCAAGCCCAACAGTGCAACAGAGCGTCTGCGCTATATATGACCTGGGCTGCTGAGTGTGACTGAACATGGGGGATTTACACCAATAAAATTGTCATGTTCATGGCAAAAAAACATGAACATCATGATGATCCACTGATTCTTTTGGGTTTTTACATCCAATCATTTTCAGACACAGCCAAATGCTTGAGTCAGGACCTAAGATCCAGTGGTTGCGGATGCCCATTCTTGAAACATCTAGCTGGCTGGGTGGCTGGGTTCCAAGATCAACAACTACCAGCAGGGGTTTCGGGCATCACTCAATTCTTCAAACACCATTCTCATCTGTATGGTGGTTGCCAAACCCTCCCAAACATTTGTTGAAGGTGTTGAACAAGTCCTGTATATTATTCCTCGAAACTCTATATCTTTGTCGCCAAAAAGTGAAGATTCAAAAACAAACGAACGCCTCGATTCCCCCACAAAGTGTTGGTCGAGTTATATTACACTACATTTTTTTGGGTACTGTTTCACCCAGACATAGAAAACTTATAGCCGAGAAACAATGGTTTAATATGTTCAATTGGGGATTTCCACATATTAGTATTGACATTTGGGGGCCATAGAAATGGAGTGTTTGACATTGGGGGAGGGGATTATTTCAACGTTCGTCTCAGAAAATGCTGGAATCTAAACGACAATGGCTGGCTGGGACATAGATAATGACCTAAGGAGACATCCATCCGTGGCCACCTAGAAAGCCAAAAAGGCATGCAATGGATTGAAATGCTACAAAGTGGGCCCCCCTATTGGTAGATCGCAAAGTTGGCGAACATAACTCCAATAAGCAACCATCTCAGTGACGTCGCGTTCTGACGTTTCATGTTGCCTTGCAACCCCCGAAACAGATGGAAACGTCGGAAACGGGGAAATTCTGGATGTACTAGTTCTTACATATCATATGATATCATCATATATCATCTGTAACCTCCTGGAAACACAGTTCTATCTTTTAGGTGATCAATAGTTAGACGCTGCAAACATGATCCCAGTGGCATGTCTCCTCAGAAAGTCCTCGCTACATTTCGCAAGACTCTGAACGTGCACCTTGCCGCACCTCACAACCAGGAGATCAGGGACATGGCACACCCTGAAAGGGGAATTATCTGGTGATATATAACATTTTGACCTGGTACCCATATGCTCCATGTATAGTATATTTACCTACATTTGGCTCATTTATGGCATAAATGTTGGTAAACAAATCCATACATGGAGTATATGGGGTATACTAGAAGAACTTCTGTTGTAGCCATTCTCAAATATGATAACACCTGTAGAAATGACTTCTTCCGGAGTGCTTGTATAGATGCAGAGCGCCCGAAATCATGAGGACCGACAGCGATATGACAGCGTGCAGGCGCTTTCTGGCTTAGAAGCTGCATGCAGACTATCCCAGATTCATTAATTCCTTGGTATTTGGGAGGGGGTTTCCAAAAATGGGCGTAGCCCCAAATCATCCCAGTCATAAACGACCATTTTCGTCTTGAAACCCATGGTGACTCGGGGATCGCCCATGGATGATATTGGTGTCTTTGAAAATAGGCCACCAGCCCCACCAATTTTAGCCGTGTCAATCGGGAAAACGCTCAGATCAGGGACCTGTAACTTAGTAACTTACCGAAGTCGCACATTGTCAGGCGCACATCAACAAAAAACCGTAGTCTGAAAATGTCTGAGGAACAAAACAGCTTTGATGGAACTTCAGGAGGTGAATCTCTTGCAATTTTCATCTATCGGTCGTGGCTGGGAAAGTCAATTCGTAGCTCCAACTGACTCACCATTGTTTGTTGGGAATATTGATGACGCCTATATTGCTCCAACTGCCCCTCCCTCCTAACCACCAAAAGTAATGATGCGGCAGGGGAAAAATGGACTTCCACACCAGCATCAGAATCGTTTCAGCATCTCAAAGAGATTTGGCTATGGGTCAAAACCCTCCCTATAGGCCATAGGTACCCAAGAAAAGCTGGTTAATCGATGGTAATCGCCCAAAAAAAGTATGGTCATGTCATAGGTATAACATGGTATAACTTGACCCATCCCCCGTTTTCTATGTTTTCTTAACCGCTTCGGCCGCTTCGGCCTCTCGACAATGACGGGATCGCCGTCCAAGTCCGTTCCAGTGAAGGCAAGGCATTTGAAGTATCGATCAAAGCGCTCGTGCAGCGCCTCTGCTGAGTCGCTGGGAGAATTTTGAGGTTCTAAAAATTGTTGATCCAAATTATAGCTGGGTCAATGAATCACAATGAATCTAAATTTAAGACTAAATTTGATCTATTAAAAATAAATCTATTATTTTATATATCTAAAATTTGCTGAGTCGCTAATCCAACCTCTCCAGCAATGGCCTTTGGGAAAGTCTGGTCGCTGAATGGATGGGATAACCCAGACGGCCTTGTCCCATAACGGCAACGCATTGGACACACCTCAGGGCCGTTGCAGCAGCTTTCTTAGACTTGGAAGCCGTAGGGAGAATCTATCACCCCCAGGGCTTGTTGCTGACATATGAATTGCTTGCATGATTTATATCCTACTATATCAGACTATATCCTCCAAAGTCCTACTCATGATCTATTTGTTGCTAAGTCTGAAGAGAATTCGTGCCTTTTCAATATGTGGGTTTGTCTGAAAATAGGGTATATTCCCAATTATAGCCATTTAAAAACGGGATAATGATCAGCAAAACCATTGGGTAAATGGGGTACACGACATTTTCAGACACACCCATGTTGCAGCTATGCCTTTATGGGGTCAGCCACCAGCCCCCAGTTTCTTCAAACCTTGGAACTCTCTGGACCCAAGCGGCCATGCTGCTGCCGCCACTGCAGCACTTTCTGCAGCATTTCCAGGGCTCGTTCCACATTCAGCTGCCGCGCTATCAGGAACCTGCCCAGCAGCTTGGGGGAAACTTGACCAATTTTTACCCAAGCTGGTTATGACTAACAGTTCGCCATGGTATAGATGGCCCATAGATGGTTTACCTAGCTATAAAATGGGTGGATCTTTCCATGGCTATGATACAAATAACCAGATGGTAAAAAAAATCTTAGATCTACGCTGCCACGCTGCGAACAAGAGAATCAATGAATCAACCAGAACTATCAAATGAACCAAGTTTTATTATCAAATGAAATCAGCAAAGAGCACCTTCCCGCTCTGTCTTTAGTTGTTAATACCCCATGTCTCTGTGCAGTAGATTTGATCCACCATCCAACGCAAGCATGAAAATACAAAAGATCGAGGTTCTATCCAAATTCACTCAAATCATAGGCTCCAACCTCTTGCCTTTCAAGGATTTCCCTTAGAATCCCATCCCTTTTTTCCGGACTCGCATGTTCACTGGAAAGCACGCGCCACACACTTCCTTTTGTCCTGCGTGAGGGCAGGAGTACTAGGAAGTGGAGTAGGCAAGGGTTCCAAGCAAGACCAAGCAACCCACGATCACAACAGTAGAGGCTGTCCATGCAGTCGCACAAAGAAGGGTCCAAGAGTCTGTCTGTACAACTTGACAGCTAGTCGAAATCCTCGTCAGCTAAGACGGTCCAAAATAGTCGATACAGTCCCTTCGGTAGTGCTCTAGACGCTAAATGAAAAAAATGGATGATCTCAGAATGATTTCCATCAAAAGCTTTCAAGTGTATAGCATTAAAGTGTATGGCTTTTGTATTCTTTTGTATAATGTGTGAAAAATTGATTATAACTGTGAAACTTCAAGCCAACTTCACGCATCTTTAAGGCACCTCTTCTGAGCCTTCGGCATCAGAAGGTTCCGAATCCTCACTCGCGGCTTCAACTGGATCTGTTGGGCACTTGTCAGTTTGATCACTGACCAAACCGACCAAGGCCATCAACAAAAGAAGAGATCCAGCGTAGACCACCGACGTGATGAAAATGACGAAGGTGTAGCCATGTTGGTCTGCCAGGATCCCACCAAGCAAGGCTGAACCAGACCAACCTACAATACCGATACTCAAAAATGCGTTCCACATGCCTCTCTCTGTTGAAGGGGTGAAGTCTGCCACCACTGAATCGAGCAAAGGCTTGATACAATTCCCCAGGCCACGGCGGAAGAGGAAAACTACCATGAGCATCGGGGCTGGCAATCCAAAGTGAAGCATGAAAGTCAGGGCAGTGCATAATATGAAAATCGAAAGCATGGCAGGTGCTCGGCCACAGTGTTTCGAGATCCATGCCCCTGCTTTGCTGAAAATTGCGATAACGACCCAAGAACATCCTTCAAGCAGGTTGACTTGAATGAGCGACAGGTGAACGTCGTTCTCGAAGAAAAGGATGAAGAAAGGCACTATGAGACCACCTGCAAAAAATGTCACAACGTACCAAGTCACGCACAGAATCGGAACCCGGCGACCTGTGCAGCTCTTGACTGACAAGTTCGACACATTGACCCTGTCATTTCCGTTCGTCAACTTTGGCCCGCATTCCATGGATTCTCTGGTGAGCGGATCAACAAAGGTGAAAATGATGGAGGCAATGGGAGCCACCGCAACCAGGCCACATACAAGTGCAAGCTTCACGTGACTTGCAGAACTTGACCCACTCGAAGCAAGGATTGCCACTGCTGCAAGAAATGGGCCGCTGGCTGCGCCTAGAAGGTAGCAAACCCACTGCGTGACGAAAATTCCTTCCCTCTTGCCTTCAGGGATACTGTCAGTCAAAATGGCTCTGGAAGCACTCTGACAAAGCTCGGTGAAAATCCCACAGCAACTGGCAAGGACCGTCGCCAAAGCAAACTGGTCTGTGTGCAACAAGAATCCTCCGATGATCACCGTGGCCAAACCAAAGAAAAGGGACGCCCTCAAAGGTAGTACCCGACGTGTGGGGTCACGATCAACCAACCAGCTGATGGGAGCCACAGAGAGCAGCTTCACCACCCCACAAACACCTTGGTTGAAACCAACCAGCGAATTGGGCCCGGTGCTGACTGATCTGACGGGGCCCTGAACGTCAAGGGCTATCTGGTAGAGGTAAAGCACAAGAACAGGTCCTGTGATGATCTGCTCAAGGATGCCCAGACAGAAAGATAGGGCAAACGCGCTGCGGATGTTTGTAGACTTCAACTCGCTCATGTCGGCGAGGTTGGCAAGATGATGTCGGGTTCGGGCCAAACAGCTTCCGAAAATTACTTCCAACACAGTAGAGAAACAATTCAACACAACCATTGAAACCGGACTCAGATTCCAAGTCGCTTCATGCTTCACTTCCACCTCCGGTGGTTTCATCTTTCTTTAGAAGTTTTCTCCGTGGCTCCGGCCATGAAATCTTGTCATCCATTTCATTTGCCATAGCACCTCGAGAGGTGCCATGGATCCCAACAATTGATCCCAAAAAAATCTTATTTTATCCCAAAAATTGATCTGCACATCCGCGGACCCCAAACATGTGAGAGCGCTGATGCTTCTGCAACAAACCAGGTCGCCGCAGGTTCAAAATCATACTCGGTTGGGCATCCAAAATGGAAAGCGTACACCGAGACTACCACAACCGCAACATGCTACAAGTCACAAACAAGTTTGTGCCGGCGGGGGGAACCGGACAATATGGGGGGGTTGGGGGTGGAGGCACGAGGGAAAACATGTACTATGTGGCGCGTGCAGTTTTCCTTGTAATAATTCTAACAATTTGGATAACGTGAATTTAGAATTCAACCGTAAAATTCCAAATTTTCCAAGCTCCAAATTTAGAATTCTTAAAATTCAATTCTAAAATTCAAAGTATTCAAAATTTTTCCAAGCTCAAAATTTAGAATTTTCATGATTTTCACAATTCAATCAATTCAAAAAAACTATAAATTCCAATTTTTTCCAAGCTTAAAATTGGACGCCACCCACGCCTCAGCAAGACCCTGAGATCCTGCGGTTGCACCCAGCCGCTGCCGGGCAAACCCTCCGCCAGCTGCCGTAGGCGCCGGAGCTTGCAGGCGACCTCCTGTGCCAAAAAACCATGGTGAACTCGTGGGGGCTCACCGGCTTAACCCACCGAAATGCTGATTTCTTCAGAGATTTCAGCAAAAATATGGTGATTTCGACTCGTGAATGATATGAATGATGATTCATTTCATGAATTTTAATCTTAGCCAACCGTTTTTTTTTAGATCTTTTAGCAGCAACATTAATGGTGCTTGTTTTCATGGAATTTCATGGGATCTGGTGAAATCAACAGACTTCGTGTGGGGATCTGATGGGCCATCAAGGTACCCGGGTACCCTCTGGTAATTTAACATAGCTATGGAAAATCACCATTTTTAATGGGAAAACTCACTATTTCTATGGCCATTTTCAATAGCTATGTTAGTTTACCAGAGGGTACCTGTGACGCCTTGGTGGCTTCATTAGACAAGTCTTTTTTCAGACACTGCCGACATGGCTTCAAAAAGCCCAGACATGAAAAAAAATGATGGGAACTTCCCAGGGCCGAGTTTTCCAAGGGAAACTTGTGATCAAGCGAGAGATTTTGGAAAAAAGATCCTCTTTTGCCAGACCAAGTGATTTCTGAAAACTGCCGTGGTCCTCAGAACTTGGCTTTGACATCCGTTTTACAGGGCTGTTGACCCCAATCTTTGATCATTTGTATGCAAGAAAACCAACACAGTGTTGGTTCACAAGTGGATTCCAGGTACTCAGAAACTGGAGACACACGGGCTGATTGAGTTATTGGGGCCACATTAAAAAGTAGCAGGGGCCGAGGGTGGCTGATGGTCATCTCGATACTATAGAGACAATTCAAAAAGCGTGCGACATCCATTGGTACCTGGAAATGTGGAGACATTTGGGAAGAAAAGAAAAGAACATTATGTCCCATAAATCACCATTAAATCACCATTAAATCCCCGTTCAAATCCACTAAAATCCCATTAAATCCATTAAAATCCCATTAAATCCATTAAAATCCCACTAAATCCATTAAAATCCCCGTTCAAATCCATTAAAATCCCATGAATTTTCCCTGCCACCAATCCATTGAAATCCATTAAAACCCAACATATCTTGACCCAACCATACCCAACCTATCCTCGCACCCGTCCTCATGCTTTCCTGGATCTGGAACGGCCACCTCAGGCTGGAAATTCTTGTGCCATGCATGTGAAATCCCTTCCCCTACAATGTGAGGATGTGAGGCCCCCTAGATAGCTAAGTTGGTTTATAGCTCCAATAACTATGGTTTATGGTACTTATATCTATAGTTACTGGGGCTTATAAACCAACTAACATCACTGGGGGGGCCACATTGTACCCATGACGGATCCGGCTGGTGCTGCTATATATGGTGTGCCATGGATCCTATCAATATACCCCATTTATGTTAGCATTTTTCTACCAGCACCAGCCGGATCCTATGAAATATTGAATATCCACTGGAAGCCCTGTTTCAGATGTGAATCGAAGAACATGGATTGAGTCGTCTATTTGGATGGATTCAACATCTTAGGGGAAGCGGAGTACTAGTCAAATGTGCAACGCTTGAATGATCCAGGGCCTGCCAAAGCCTGTAGCAAAGGTACAAATTTCTTCGAAATTCAAGTGGATCATCAAATTCTCTATGAACATGGTCATTTTATATGTGTCCACGTGTTCAGACACATATCCAAATAACATAAATTTAAACATACATTATACACATATGATGTATAATATATACAAAATTAACAATAATTATATCCCATTATATATATAATACACCATTAAATGGTTGGTTTTGCCTATCGTGACCTGGTGAGGCCACACCTCCACCTTTCATCACTGCGGTTTCTCTGCCTGGATCACGCCTCTCAGGTCCTGGCAGGACATTACGACGAAGTTTTTCGACGAAGGATCAGAAGACATGCTATGCCTTTAGCCTTACAAGGTGGTGCCCCCAAGATACTGGGTAAATTATCCGCCGACCCCGGCTGCGCAAGGGGGAGCGCGGTAGGGAATAAGACAGCAGCACCCAGCCAGTAGCCAGCAGTCAATATCCGCCGACCCCGGCAGACGCAAGGGGGAGCGTGCCAGGGAATAATACTTTTGACTCTTGTTTCGGACTACTACTACTACTACTACTACTACTACTACTACTACTACTACTGCCATGGTGTTTTCCCATCCGGCAGGTGCCTTTTGAACAGAAGGAGTCACAGGAGCAGGAGCAGCAGCAGCAGCAGCAGGAGGAAATAGAAGGTGTTTGACAAGACGGTTATCATCACAAAGGCAGGCAAAAGTTCTTTTTTTTTCTAGGATTTCAGAAGGGACGTTAGGCACTTTTTGGGCTCGATTTTGGAGCGTTTTGGGCACGAAATTAGGTGGCGTTTCAGCGTTTCAAGTGGTGGCCATGAGCAGCAGCAAGAGCAGCAGCAGCAACAGGAGCAACAGGAGGGTTGTATGTCTCATTGTACAAACAGTGGTATAAAAATTGGTCGAAAACCATAAAACCTTGTCCAAAACTATTGTTTTTCTAGGGTTTCAGAAGGGACGTTAGGGACTTTTTGGGCTCGATTTTGGCGCTGTTCCGTCCTTCAGGGCCACTGTGTTTCCCTGTCCGGGAGGGTGCGTTTTCAGCCTCGGGAGGAAGAGCAGCAGCAGCAACAGGAGCAACAGGAGGGTTGTATGTCTCATTGTACAAACAGTGGTATAAAAATTGTCGAAAACCATACAACCTTGTCCAAAACTATTGTTTTTCTAGGGTTTCAGAAGGGACGTTAAGGACTTTTTGGGCTCGATTTTGGCGCTGTTTCGTCCTTCAGGGCCACTGTGTTTCCCTGTCCGGGAGGGTGCGTTTTCAGCCTCGGGAGGAAGAGCAGCAGCAGCAACAGGAGCAACAGGAGGGTTGTATGTCTCATTGTACAAACAGTGATATAAAAATTGGTCGAAAACCATAAAACCTTGTCCAAAACTATTGTTTTTCTAGGGTTTCAGAAGGGACGTTAGGGACTTTTTGGGCTCGATTTTGGCGCTGTTCCGTCCTTCAGAGCCACTGTGTTTCCCTGTCCGGGAGGGTTGCTCGGGAGAATAGCAGCAGCAAAGCACAGGACACAGGAGGTTCGATGTCTCATTGTATGAAACAGTGGTAGAAAAATTGAGCGAAAACCATAAACCTGTCCAAACTAGTGTTTTTCTAGATTTCGAGAAAAAAGGGACGTTAGAATTTTTGGGCCGATTTTTGGGCGCTGTTTCCGTTCCTTCCGGGCCCACTGTGTTTCCCTTGTCCGGCAGGGTGCGTTTGGAGCCTCCGGAGGAAGAGCAGCAGCAGCAACAGGAGCAACAGGAGGGTTCTATGTCTCATTGTACAAACAGTGGTATAAAAATTGGTCGAAAACTATAAAACCTTGTCCAAAACTATTGTTTTTCTAAGGTTTCAGAAGGGACGTTAGGCACTTTTTGGGCTCGATTTTGGCGCTGGTCCGTCCTTCAGGGCCACTGTGTTTCCCCGTCCGGGAGGGTGCGTTTTCAGCCTCGGGAGGAAGAGCAGCAGCAGCAACAGGAGCAACAGGAGGGTTCTATGTCTCATTGTACAAACAGTGGTACAAAAATTGGTTGAGAACTATAAAACCTTGTCCAAAACTATTGTTTTTCTAAGGTTTCAGAAGGGACGTTAGGCACTTTTTGGGCTCGATTTTGGCGGTGTTCCGTCCTTCAGGGCCACTGTGTTTCCCCGTCCGGGAGGGTGCGTTTTCAGCCTCGGGAGGAAGAGCAGCAGCAGCAACAGGAGCAACAGGAGGGTTCTATGTCTCATTGTACAAACAGTGGTATAAAAATTGGTCGAAAACTATAAAACCTTGTCCAAGACTATTGTTTTTCTAGGGTTTCAGAAGGGACGTTAGGCACTTTTTGGGCTCGATTTTGGCGCTGTTCCGTCCTTCAGGGCCACTGTGTTTCCCCGTCCGGGAGGGTGCGTTTTCAGCCTCGGGAGGAAGAGCAGCAGCAGCAACAGGAGCAACAGGAGGGTTCTATGTCTCATTGTAGAAACAGTGGTATAAAAATTGGGCGAAAACCATAAAACCTTGTCCAAAACTATTGTTTTTCTAGGGTTTCAGAAGGGACGTTAGGGAGTTTTTGGGCTCGATTTTGGCGCTGTTCCGTCCTTCAGGGCCACTGTGTTTCCCTGTCCGGGAGGGTGCGTTTTTTCAGCCTCGGGAGGAAGAGCAGCAGCAGCAGCAACAGGAGCAACAGGATGGTTCTATGTCTCATTGTAGAAACACTGGTATAAAAATTGGTCGAAAACCATAAAACCTTGTCCAAAACTATTGTTTTTCTAGGGTTTCAGAAGGGACGTTAGGGAGTTTTTGGGCTCGAGTTCTCACAGCGCGTTACTCACGTCATATAACAAGGTCCAACTGGTGTTTCCCTGTCTGGAATCAAACTGCGTATTTTCAGCCTCGGGAGGAAGAGCAGCAGCAGCAACAGGAGCAACAGGAGGGTTCTATGTCTCATTGTAGAAACAGTGGTATAAAAATTGGGCGAAAACCATAAAACCTTGTCCAAAACTATTGTTTTTCTAGGGTTTCAGAAGGGACGTTAGGGAGTTTTTGGGCTCGATTTTGGCGCTGTTCCGTCCTTCAGGGCCACTGTGTTTCCCTGTCCGGGAGGGTGCGTTTTTTCAGCCTCGGGAGGAAGAGCAGCAGCAGCAGCAACAGGAGCAACAGGATGGTTCTATGTCTCATTGTAGAAACACTGGTATAAAAATTGGTCGAAAACCATAAAACCTTGTCCAAAACTATTGTTTTTCTAGGGTTTCAGAAGGGACGTTAGGGAGTTTTTGGGCTCGATTTTGGCGCTGTTCCGTCCTTCAGGGCCACTGTGTTTCCCTGTCCGGGAGGGTGTGTTTTCAGCCTCGAGAGGAAGAGCAGCAGCAGCAACAGGAGCAACAGGAGGGTTCTATGTCTCATTGTAGAAACAGTGGTATACAAATTGGTCGAAAACCATAAAACCTTGTCCAAAACTATTGTTTTTCTAGGGTTTCAGAAGGGACGTTAGGCAGTTTTTGGCGGACTACTACCGCAGCAGGCGCAGCAGCAGCAGCAGGAGAAGTAAAGCAAAGACAAGCAAGTTTAGCCGCACCAGCAGCAGCAGCAGCAGCAGCAGTGGAGTTTTTGGGCTCGATTTTGACGCTGTTAATATGTCGTCTCTTCTCCTGCGAACCTCTTTTTTTGTCCGGGGTCGGCGGCAGGGGCGGCAGCCCTTAAATAAGTCTCATCCCTTTCTTGGAGGCCCATTGAGTCAGGAAACATGGTCAAAAGAAGCTGTTTGTTATTTCATGACCCTTGAAACTGATTGAAACTGTTATAGTTTGAAATCACATTGGAAGGTCAGCAGGGGACGACATTGAAAGTTGCATTGGGATACGAAGCCAATGTGATTCATAAAAAATACAAATGCCCATCCACGCGTTTCAGGACAAAGTACTCTGCGGCGGGTGGACTTTCATCTCCATGGCACTATTCTTGGCATCACGGACTCTACAGATCTCTGACTCTTTTATGATGTCATGTGCAAATGATTGTAAATGTCGGAGCAGCAAATTTCTTGGAATAGCAGCTTAGCCTTCAGCAAGTTAAGCAAGCTTGGGATTCTGAATGTGGTTACTTATTGAGATATTCTGCGTTTCTTGCAGATAACAAGCTTGGGTATGGAAGCCTAGCAACTTATACAACGAAAAGTGCAAAGGTTACCCTGCCGCAGCAAAAAAAAACTGCCTGCGGCACCTTCGAAGTCTCCAGCTTCTCAAGGGGCGCTGCCTGAACCGAAGCTGCTGAGCCCTGCAGTCAACGTCCGGAATTTCTCTCCGTTTCACATTGGATAAAAGCGCATGCAAAATGTTCTTCTTGGAGGCCCATTGAGTCAGGAAACATGGTCAAAAGAAGCTGTTTGTTATTTCATGACCCTTGAAACTGATTGAAACTGTTATAGTTTGAAATCACATTGGAAGGTCAGCAGGGGACGACATTGAAAGTTGCATTGGGATACGAAGCCAATGTGATTCATAAAAAATACAAATGCCCATCCACGCGTTTCAGGACAAAGTACTCTGCGGCGGGTGGACTTTCATCTCCATGGCACTATTCTTGGCATCACGGACTCTACAGATCTCTGACTCTTTTATGATGTCATGTGCAAATGATTGTAAATGTCGGAGCAGCAAATTTCTTGGAATAGCAGCTTAGCCTTCAGCAAGTTAAGCAAGCCACACCAAAACACTTCACCCCGCCTTTAAGGCTCGAAGGAGCTCCGCCTCCCTCACTGGCGCAATCCTTGGAGCTGAAAAGCTGAAGCAAAAGTCCGAACTTCACACCCCTTCGTCCCGGTGACTCCCGTTGTGGGATTCCTCAAACCCAACTGCTTCAGAAAGAGGAATAGTTTGCCTCGGAATGACGCCACAGAGGTGATGATGTTGCACTTTTTTGGGTGTAAAGGGATTTGCGACCTTAACATCTTGCCAAGGCCACAGCCAGAGGGCTGCGGCTTGGACATCCAGAAGGAAATTTCACCACCAGTCCAGGTGACAAACCCAAATTCATCTCAACCTGGATCATCATCCCATGACGTCAAAATACCAAGATATAGCAAGACATGGGTTTTACTGCAAAACTGGATTCCCCAAAATCCCATATCTGGATCTCATTGGCTTCTCATGTTCCCCAAAAAATGGCCATCAATTGGATGTGGCCAAGCATCTCCTCTGCTTCGGGCTCACTATCTGGCTCCTTCATCGGCTCAGTCGCTGGAGCTGCTGAAGAAGATGCGCTGGTGCCAGGCGCCTCCCATGACAAGCTAAGAGCCATTGGGGCAACAGAATTGACCTATGGCAATGTTCATTCCTGGCAGGAAATCCAATGTTTTCAGACCTGAAAATCCTCCAAAGAATTTATGGGGACCTCACAATTGTGCTCACTGACACACTTTTGAGGCAACAGGTCACCATCCTGTACGATCTTACTGGCCTTCGGCGCTGGCTGCACCTTTTCCGCACCCTTTTCCGTATCCTTTTCTGTGGCCTTTTTTGCGGTCTTTTCAGTTGCTTTTTTCGTTGTCTTTTCTGCGGGTTTTTCTGCTTTTGCCTGCGGCCAACCGTTGGCGGCCAACTCCTTTAAGCCCGAGTGGAAGAAAATCATCAACTAGACGACGGAGGGCCCGAGAGCGTAGAGGAGCAGAGTCTTCTGTTGTTAGTATGGAGACACTATATTACAAGATAATATATTACAGATGTATTATAGGCAGACGAGAAGAGTAGTATCAAGACAATATATGACTAGTACAAGACAATAGTTTGCATCGTATTTTTGTAAAGTTTTTCATACACAGAACTTTTTACAGACAGACGCTTTTGCACACAGAGACTTTTACACACAGAGACTTTTACACACAGAGACTTTTACACACAGACGCTTTTACACACAGACGATTTTGCACACAAACCCTTTTACACACAAACACTTTTACACACAGAGACTTTGACACACACAGGCGCTTTTACACACAGAAGCTTTTACACACAGAAGCTTTTACACACAGACGCTTTTACACACAGAAGCTTTTACACACAGACGCTTTTACACACAGACGCTTTTTACACAAAGGCTCTTTTACACACAGACGATTTTGCACACAAACACGTTTACACACAAACACTTTTACACACAGAGACTTTTACACACACAGACGCTTTTACACACAGAAGCTTTTACACACAGAAGCTTTTACACACAGACGCTTTTACACACAGAGCCTTTCATACACAGAACTTTTTACAGACAGACGCTTTTGCACACAGAGACTGTTACACACAGAGACTTTTACACACAGAGACTTTTACACACAGACGCTTTTACACACAGACGATTTTGCATACAGAGACTTTTACACCCAAACACTTTTACACACAGAGACTTTTACATACACAGACGCTTTTACACACAGACGCTTTTACACACAGACGCTTTTACACACAGACGCTTTTACACACAGACACTTTTACACACAGACACTTTTACACACAGACGCTTTGACACACAGAAACTTTTACACACAGACACTTTTACACAGAGATTTTTACACACAGACGCTCTTACACAGACGATTTTACACACAAACACTTTTACACACAAACACTTTTACACAGAGAGACTTTTACACACAGACGCTTTTACACACAGAAGCTTTTACACACAGAAGCTTTTACACACAGACGCTTTTACACACAGACGCTTTTACACACAGACGCTTTTACACACAGACGCTTTTACACACAGAAGCTTTTACACACAGACGCTTTTACACACAGAAGCTTTGACACACAGATGCTTTTACACACAGACGCTTTTGCACACAGAGGCTTTTACTCACAGGCTCTTTTACACACAGACGCATTTACACACAGACGCTTTTACACACAAACGCTTTTACACACAGACGCTTTTACACACAGACGCTTTTACACACAGATGTTTTTACACACAGACGCTTTTACACACAGAAGCGTTTACACACAGAGACTTTTACACACAGACGCTTTTACACACAGACGCTTTTACACACAGACGCTTTTACACACAGACGCTTTTACACACACAGACGCTTTTACACACAAACACTTTTACACACAGACGCTTTTACACACAGATGTTTTTACACACAGACGCTTTTACACACAGACGCTTTTACACCAGGGCTTTTACACACGAGGCTGTTACCCCCGACAATTTTAAACACAAACACTTCACACACAGAGACTTTTACACTCCACAGAACGCTTTTACACACAGAAGCTTTTACACACAGAAGCTTTTACACACAGACGCTTTTTACACACAGAAGCTTTACACCACAGACGCTTTACACACAGACGCTTTCACACACAGACACTTTTTCACACAGACACTTTTACACACAACACACACAGACGCTTTTACACACAGAGGCTTTTACACACAGACGCTTTTACACACAGACGCTTTTACACACAGACGCTCTTGCACACAGAGACTTTTACACACAGACGCTTTTACACACAGACGCTTTTACACACAGACGCTTTTACACACAGACGCTTTTACACACAGGCGCTTTTACACACAGAGGCTTTTACACACAGAGACTTTTACACACAGAGATTTTTACACACAGCGGCTCTTACACAGACGATTTTACACACAAACACTTTTACACACAAACACTTTTACACACAAACACTTTTACACACAGACGCTTTTACACACAGAAGCTTTTACACACAGACGCTTTTACACACAGACGCTTTTACACACAGAAGCTTTTACACACAGACGCTTTGACACACAGAGGCTTTTACACACAGACCCTTTTACACACAGACGCTTTTACACACAGACGCTTTTGCATACAAACACTTTTACACACAGACGCTTTTACACACAGACGCTTTTACACACAGACGCTTTTACACACAGATGTTTTTACATACAAACACTTTTACACACAGAAGCTTTTACACACAGACGCTTTTACACACAGACGCTTTTACACACAGATGTTTTTACACACAGACGCTTTTACACACAGAAGCGTTTACAGACGCTTTTACACACAGACGCTTTTACACACAGACGCTTTTACACACAGACGCTTTTACACACAGACGCTTTTACACACAGACGCTTTTACAAACAAACACTTTTACACACAAACACTTTTACACACAGACGCTTTTACACACAGATGTTTTTACACACAGACGCTTTTACACACAGACGCTTTTACACACAGACGCTTTTACACACAGACGCTTGTATACACAGAAGCTTTTACACACAGACGCTTTTACACACAGACGCTTTTTACACACAGACGCTTTTGCACACAGTCTTTTACACACAGACGCTTTTACACACAGAAGCTTTTACACACAGAAGCTTTTACGCACAAACACTTTTACACACAAACACTTTTACACACAGAGACTCTTACACACAGACGCTTTTACACACAGACGCTTTTACACACAGACGCTTTTACACACAGACAAGTCCGGCACAAGTAAAATCGCAATTTTACCTCAGGTTTTGCGCATCGACCCTCATTTCGTGCGAAAGGGTTGCTCCGGCACAAGTAAAATCGCAATTTTTCCTCAGTTTTTGACGATTGACCCTCGTGCGAAAGGGTTGACGTTTCGTGACTCCCCGCCGGCACCACCCTCGGCCTAAAGAGAGAAAGATAAAGAAGGCGAGAGAGAGAAAAGGGAGAGAGAAAGGAGAGAGAGAAAGAAGAGAGGAAAGAGGAGAGAGAGAGAGAGAGAGAGAAAAAGGAGAGAGAGAGAGAGAGATAGAGAGAGAGAGAGAGAAGATGTGAGTATGTGAAGATGTGAGTGCGAGAGAGAGAAAGTGAAGATGTGAGTATGTGAGTATGTGAAGATGAGCAGATGTGAAGATGAGAAGGTGTGAAGATGAGAAGATGTGAAGATGAGAAGGTGTGAGAGAAGGTGTGAGAGAAGGTGTGAGAGAAGGTGTGAAGATGAGAAGATGAGATACAGACCCCCACTATTGGAAGAACCCTGCGCTCAGACGCTCTCGGGAAAAAGATCTCTGGAAGAAATCATGGTCCGTGGTTCAAAAAAATGAGAGTCGTTTCAGATTCCACCATGTTTCACCATGCTGCCCTGGTCTCCACTAACGACTATATTGTGTATATATATATATGTGTGTGTGATGATATATACATATATATATATACATACATATATAAATATATACATATATACATATATACATATATACATATATAAATATATACATATATACATATATACATATATATATGCATATATACATATATACATATATACATATATACATATATACATATATACATATATACATATATACATATATACATATATATATATATACATAGGCCATATATGTATATATGTATTTCTCCTGGCAATGAAGCCACTTCCCAACCGGAGGAGATCAGTTGGTCGCTCCTTGGAGGCAGATCCTCAGGGTCACCACGGGCTATGATCATGGATGATCCATGTGGTTGGTCAACCCTTGAGTCAACGTGGGCATCGAATTGATTTGGAAAAGCAGTGGAAAGGGATTGTGTCTCAGATAAAATGAAGAATCAAGGGGACTCGGTTTTACCCTTTGCCTTGGTAAGATGGTGCTTTGGTTTGGAGGTCGCCAATTCTCAAGAACACAAACCTGTGAATCCAAGGAACTATTTTGCGTCTTGGCCGTCTTCTCCAGTGCCTTGTATGCCCTTGGCAGTACGTCAAAGTCCGGTGAAAACGGTGAAACCCCTCGCTACTCTAGCCTGGCAGTGGACAGTCCCCCATTTTGATGGTTTTCCTTTATGCACATTTGGATTTCGAATTGCCATTTTTGACTACAGGATATCCCCGATCTGGGGTCTTTATTCTGTCCCTATCGGATTTGTTTCATTTGTTGCCCTGAAAAGCTAAGCACCGGGCTGGGTTCGCAGGTTTTCTACTTCCTGCCTGGCCGTTGAAATGGCCACGCTGATCGTGTCAAATTCTCGTTGTATCTGGTTTAGCATGACTCAGCATGACCATTGGATTTGTCATGAAATTATATGAAATTGCATTCACATCGACCACCCAGGACAAGAACCTACATATACCTATATACAACTTACAGAAATCTACGATCCTCAATCTACTATAGAAGGACGGACTGGTTGAGTGGCTCATCACCTTACTAATCGCGACTTGTTGGTTAATGTCCCTGTTCAACGTGGGTGTTTCTCGCGAAAATGATGTGCCCTTCTCCCCTTGTTTCTTCGCATTGAATTGAAATTCACCAATCTTGGAAAAATGACCCCTTGGAGTCCCTGAGTTCAGAAAACCCCTATAAACTCCCAAAAACCACAGCAATTCTGATGTAAATCCCCATGGAAAGTCCTGGAGATGCCATCCCTGAGGTGGTATGCCAGCTCCAGCGCTAGGGACTCTGCCTGAGATAAAGCATACATGTATGTAAGCTGGTATAATTTATATAATTGTGTATGTACATAAAACATCAATCTGCATGCCTTACACGTGTAATACATACTCCATGATGGTCCATTCTGTTTCGTGCCCAACTTCAAATCTCATACGGCCGGCAACCCCCCAACGCATCCCCCCATCCCTCACAGATGGGCGTATGTGACCCACTGATCTCCACCCTACAAGGACACCCACCCTTCTATTGAGTGGGAACAGCCTGTTTTCATGTAATATCAATATCTGTAATTTGTCCCTTAAACCAATCCAATGAACACCCGATTGCTGATGGTGAAATCATGTTAAATCCCAACTGTGGATCGTAAAATCGTATTGTTTTTCCCTGGGACCAATTTTCTATCCATTCCATACCACCAGCCTTCTCCCAGTCGTCCAGGCACTTCGCGAGCGACACCTGTGGATGCGTCGATGGAATGCCGATGGAATGCCGTTGCCGTTAAGCGCCGTGCCTGCATTCTCACTCGGAACAGGTCACCCTCTTGGTCGCCCGTGTATATCTGGACGGCGCCCTGGTACGTGGGTGCAGCTTGGTGGAAAAGAGCCTTATGGTCAAAAAAACAAAATTTACTGTATCAAAATTTCAAGTGCAACCTGTCCACTCTTCAGATGTAAGTCGGCAAGGACGACAAACTTTTCGTCATGTGGCATTGGGCTTTCATTGTGCAACTCAATCTATGTACCCCATTTGCCTTCACCCGCGACAGCCAATCTTTTGGCTCTGCGCTTACCGGGGTCTGTTTGCCTGGCTGCGACGGTTCCCCAACACAGCATGTTCCAAAACATCTCGGGACACACCATGGGGAGTCAGAAAAACGATAATAAATACAATAAGTATGCCCAAGGATCGGATTTGGCAAGTGCCTTTACCAGCATCCTATGAAAACACGATTGTATGTTCGGGTTGGAACATTGATATCCAGTCAGCCTTTCGGCGCCATGGCGAAAACGCACAGCCGAAATGTTCTACGTGAGCCCACTGCTGTAACAGTTCAGCTGCACATCCTCTGGTTGGACTGCTGGTCGATGCCTATACCTCTGCAAAAGTAGGGTTGTTGGAGGTGGCTATCTTGCCAGTGGTGAGTGTTGGGGTCTGAAATGATATTGTCTGGTGCAATTTGCTGCAATCATGCGGCCATGCTTTGTTGACCAGTCCCTTCATTTTGTCACATCTGGCCACATGTGGGCGCTCTTGAGAAAAAAGTTGCCGGCACCTTGCAAGTCCATTAGAACAGAAGCCGCCTAGAAAATTGCAGCGGAAATCACCGCCTAGGAAGTTCTAAGTGCATGGCATCATTCTGGCATCATGGCATCCCAAAGCTCTGGAGTTTGTTCGATCACGGCAGCAGCCTGAGCTCCTGTTGCCTCTTCTTACCTTTGTGGCATCCGGTTGCCCAGCAGAGTTGGCTATTTTCAAGCCCGGAATCGTATGGTCCCAGTGACTTCCTGAGGTGAAGTGGATACTCCAATTGATCCAGCCAAAGTCAAAAGGACAAGTTCAAACTATAGGCATGCAGATTTTCCTTCTTCCTATGTTCAACTAAATTCTTATTCATTTTATTTCATTTTGCCACATCTGAATCCCAGGAATTGCCACCAGGTCTCGTTCTCGCTGCAGCTGCCGCAGTTGGTGCAATCTGCCCTGCTCTCGCAGCAGACGCGAGCGCTCCTGGAAAGCTATGGGATGGCGGAGATCAGGATTTCGAAAGGTTCTGGTTACTGGTTGTTGATAACAACATATAACAGTTATAACAACCATTGCAAAGTGTGGATCAACTGGTCGTACAAGAAAAGCCTTTTCTGTCGGCTTCTTATTTCAAGGCAGAAATCCACAGGTCGTCTGTTTGAAGTACTTTGCAATACTCAGGGCTTCTAGAGTTCCTGCGGAGCGATCTTGCCGGGAAAACACTGCTTCAATCTAAGAATCCAAGAAACGTGATATATACATGTTACATACTACGAAATATTATAAATGATCTTAGCTGTCATTCTAGACTCCAAAGCATCCAGTCACAGATCATCCAACATTGTCGAAGTGCATCATCTGTCTTACTTTCAAAACATGTTGGTACTTACAGGATCGACAAGATCAAACTAACTATATATTGTGAAACATATTCTTTTCTTGGGAAAAAATCTAGTTGCGGTCCGTAGAAGGGGGATATTCAGGCGCTAATCGTCTCCCGGAATCAATACATGATGGCTTCTGATGGTTTCTTAGAATGGGCAAAAAACTGAAAGCTGACACCCCATTTGTTGCAAACCTTCTTCAAGGGCATACATTTCCACTTAGTCGATCCTGTATTTCCTTCATGTCTATATTTGTAGTAGCCCTGCTGGTCAACTATCTGGTGATACCTTTAACTTCTAAAAAAGCGTCCCTGACCCACATAGATTGATGTATGTCTCTGCAAAGGCATGTCGATCTTCGTAAATTATTCCTCAGAAAACATAGATAGAACTTGTAAAAACCGTGTGTCTGTGTGTGTGTGTTTATTTACATACATATAATGTATATATATATATATACATGATATATGTGTGTATGTGATATGTATGTGTATATATATATATACATACACATAGAGATAATGTAACGAAAATGTGTGTAGTGTATGTACTATGATGTTTCAACCTGCCTGCCCTCATGGCCTGCTCCAATTCCTTGCGGATCAATGCAGCCTGGCAACAATGAAGAGGTGCAAACAAATGGACGTTTCCCCCGACGCATGCTAAGTATCTATGGCCACGAAACCTTCCATCGCTACTCTGAAGGCAAGGGCCAAACATCACAGCTGCATCTTGCATCATCCAACAATCCATTGGATGTTCCTCTTAGAACATGGACACCTGGAGATGACTCTGACTCAAATCCCCAAAACTGGCTGGTTAAATACTGAAAATGACTTTAGTTGGATCAACAGCCCACTGGGCACCAGCTGCAGCCGCCAGGACAGCCGCGTGGAGGATTGGCGATCTTCGCCGCCGCGCCGGAGGAATTGCTGACGCCATAGCCTTAAGCCGATGCAAACCAAGGGAGGCGGACAATGGGATCGGAAGTATTGATGGACATTCGTGGAACTTGGCCAAGAAGCTCTGGATTTCGAAGCGCCTGTGCGGTGGAACCATGGAGACTGGCACAGTTCACCAACAGATGCGACATGAATTCATCTAGTCACCTCAACTTGGCAGTATATCATATCATTCGTGATTACCGGGGGAACACCAGTCGGTGACCAGTGTCCAAAAGACCATAGGGAATTAATTATCGGGTGTACAGAACAAGAATTGCTGGCGACCTCTACATGTTTCTCGTTAATACCCCCGATTTCATCTCGCGTGTTTCACAAGCAAGCGATCAAGTTCAATGGTCATCCTCCGGTTTTCAATTGCTTACCCAGTTACACTTTACATAGTAGTTTCAAACGGGGCTCCAAAAACAAAGCCACAAGACCAACCAATATCTAGCTTAAGCGACCAACATGCCCAAGATAGGGATTTCCTGTGTACATATCATTAATTGAGATTTAATTTACATCCTCCTTTTCCTTATCATTTTTAACAGATCTTGTTCCAAGAAAGCCCACCGTCACACCTGGCGCCAGACTCTGGCTGCAGCCCCCAATGCTGCCAGCTGCGGTGGTGCCAGCAGCAGAAGCACGCCCAGCAGCGCCTGCTTTTTTGGGGGAGCCTAAATATATGAAGAAATATAGGCTGCTAAAAGGCATGCTTCAAAAATTGTGTGCCCACAAGCGTTCCCAAAAACTTGCAAACAGAAGCGGGTGAAACCAAGGGGTCTGAGACTAGTCGTGGCACATATTCCTAGGCGTCAACCCAGCCCACGCTTGAAATCCTACCGCAGCATTCAACAAGTACAAAAAAAATTGGAAGGAATCCGGTGGGTCCAGGGTCAAAAACACCTTTTGGGAGCATCCCAGTTAGCTACAATGGATCATATCTGTTTTTTCACCCAAAACGTACAGGCTTCGAGGGTCTCAGCCCCCAGTGCCTCTGATGGCAAGTCCATGGCCAAGCATCGTGGCAGATGTAAAGTTGCTGGTCACATACCATTGATCTTCTCCAATGGTAAAATATATTGCAAATATGCATATATATATATATATTTAAAAGCAGCACCCATTCTTTCCACCTGACTGGGGTCATGTGGCCTTGCGTTTCCTTCAGGTGCGGCGATCGGCGAAGACACTCATGGCTCAGGCGAGACAAAGGAGCAGTCTTAGCGGTGTTGGATCTAGGCAAGATCCGTGGGCCTGGGCAATTTAACTGGTAGCGGAGCCCCTAAGACGGGGGCATCCGGTTATAGCCCTGTTGGCCTGTGATCCTAGGTAGGATCGGGCGAAAAGCAGCACTAGGCTGCCATGGCGACTGAGCAACGCGATGGCAATGCTCAGTGGAAACGCTTCAATGGCGATGATCTGGACGGCAAGGCGTATAGACGCTGGAAGCTCTGGGTCGAAGCCAAGATGGCAGCCTCAAAGGATATCACCAGCAAACAACGCGGTCCCTTCGTGTACTGTCTGCTGGATGGCACAGCTTTGGAGTCAGTGGAACACCTGACCTTAGAGAAGCTCCAGGAAGAATCCGGTGATCGCTACATCTGGGATGCCTTGAATGAGCGCTACCCGGACAAGCAGCAACATGACTGGCTGGCAGAGTGCCTTCGTGAAGTCTTTCAGATCTCAGCGAACGAAGGCGAAAGCATGATGGCGTGGACCTCAAGGGTTCAGGAGGTGTTCTCCAAGTGCAAGCGCAAGGTGCAGGTGGATTTTCCCACCGAAGCTCGTGGCTGGATTTGTCTCCATGCTGCAGGCTTGACGGAAGACCAGCGGGCGATTGTCACCGCAAAAACCCAGGGAGACATGAAGCTCGATGTGGTCATGGGCGCCATGCGCTCTTGCTTCCCAGACTTCAAAGCTCCTTCCAAGACCGCGAAGTCCCGAGGTTCAGCAGTTTATGTGGTAGAGGAAGATCCAGTGAACCTGAAGTTTGAGCCCGACTCCGACGATGCTGAGCCCTCGGACAACATGTTAGCTGACGTCGAGGCTTTTCTGGCCGATCACGGCGTCCGTGAAGAGAGCCTTGAAGCCTCCACCACTGCCCTCTTCGATGAGAAGGAGGTGGCCGAGATCCTAGCGGCGACCTGGAAAGAGAAGAGAGCGGAGATCACCAAGTTGCAACGCAGTCGCAAGTTCACCCAGGCCTCGAACATCAAGAAGCAGTTCTCCCGGGAAGCCTTGGACCTCAAGCGGAAGTCCAAATGCTGGAATTGTGGCCGACCAGGACATTGGTCACGAGATTGCACGGCTCCGAAGTCATCCAGCGCTTCGTCTGAGAACGACAAGCACAAGACCCATGGCGCTGCAGTTGCAACCTGCCTCTCTCCGGAACCTGTTTCTGGCGAGACCTTTTTGGTGTCCTCCCCGGGCTTTGGAATAGTGGATAGTGGGTGTAGCAGAACCTTAATTGGCCAAGACACCCTTAACTCCTTTCTGCGTCTTTTTCATGACCTGAAGCTGCCGACCCCTGAAACCAAGTCTCAAAGCAATTTGTTTCGTTTTGGAAATGGCAGTGAAGAATGGTCAGAAAGGGTAGTCACTATGCCGATAGGAATTTTTGGACGTAGAGGTTCCGTTGAAGCTGCAATCATCAAGGGGAACGCTCCTCTGCTCTTGAGAAGAGCCACTATGCGGGATCTCAAAGCGGTCCTTGACTTCAGTGAGAGCAAGATCTCCTTGTTGGGTGCCCAGGCGCGTCCAATGACCTTCAACGAAGCTGGCCAGGTGATTGTCAACATGCTGGACTTTGACGCTCATCCTGCTCTCTTGGTGCAAAGTGATGAGGTGGTTTCAGCATCTGGCAAGCTTAGCAAGCGGGAGCGTCGAGTGGTGCTTTCTCAGATGAAGGCGTGGTCCAAATCCAGCTCGAGCTGCAAGGTGGCCGAGCTCTTTTCCCCTCCTCGTTTTACCAAGGTTGCCGAGGAGTTGGGATACAAGGGCCTTTCTTTTGATCTGCAGCAAGGTTGGGACCTGACCTCTCCGTCGGTGCAACGGGATGTTAGCTCTGCTCTGGAAGAGGCGAAGCCCGAACTCCTGGTGGTGTGCCCTGAATGCAAACATTGGGGAGGTTGGTACCGCTTGAACCAACACCATCTGTCAATGGTCGAACGCCTGGAGAATCAAAGGTATGCCAGGAAACAGGTGGATTTTTGTGTCCAGGAGATCAAGAACCAAATCAAACGTGGGGGCCGTGTGTTGATCGAACACCCGTGGAGTTCTGACATGTGGCACTACAGCCCCATGGCCAAGGTCACCAAAAACATGTTCAAATGTCGAGTGGATTTGTGTGCCTACGGGTTGGTAGATGATGCTCAGACCCCAATTTTGAAGCCGACAGCCATCATGGTCTCTCATGCTGACATGAAAGACCTGGCCCACACTTGTCCAGGACATGCCACACACAGGGTTGTAGCAGGTAAATGCAAAGATGGGGAAAATGTCAGTTGTAAAACAGCTCGATACACTCATGAGTTTTGTAGGAAATGGCTCAGTTGTGTGTGTCCTCGTCCTCAGCTCTGTTCGTTTGCTTGCCTGGAGGATCCTGAGGACCTTGAGCCGTTGACACCCTCAGTAAGTCCTGAGTTGCCCTGTAGTGTTGAGACGGCTGCGGCCGAAGTGTGTGCCGCCTGCAAAGTTGCTGAGGTACCGGATAGGGAAGTCTTGCAATCGCTCACTAAGTTACACAATAACTTAGGCCACCCCTCAGACCGTGACCTTCTCAGGATTTTGAAAAATGCAGGTGCCAGCAACAAAGCCATCGCTCTGGCGGCAAATTTTGAGAAGCAATGCACAGTATGCATGCAGCGCAAGCGACCCACACCCTGTTTGCCTGTTTCTCCTTCACAACATTTGGATTTCAATCATCGTATTGGTCTGGATGTTAAGCTGCTGCCGGGTTGGCAGACAAATCAGCGAGTGAAGTGTTTGAACATAGTTGACTATGCTTCCAATTACCAAGTCATGCTCCCTTTCTATGAAGTGGAAACAGCTGGTGTTTTGAGAACACTCCTTCGAGAGGGTTGGCTCCGCTGGGCAGGTCCTCCAGTTGAGGTCGTGATGGACCCAGCCACCACCAACATGGCCGAAAGCATGATTTCTCCCTTGGAACAGTCAGGGGTCAGGGTTTTGTCAATTGCCGCAGAGGCTCACAATCAATTGGGTAAGGTTGAAAAGCATGGACATCTGTTCGAAGTAATCTTAGGCAAAGTGCTTGAGCAGGTTCAGCCCCAAAGCAGAGAAGAATATGAAGCCTGTGTTTTGCAGACCACCAATAGCAAAAACGAACTTATCAGCGTCAAGGGTCTCAGCCCAAATCAACTGGTGTTTGGCCGAAACCCTCGTGTGCTGGAGGACCTGTTGCAAGACTGGCCATGCCCTGTGGCGGCGTCCTCACCGTTGCATGACGATGCTCATGCCCGTGCCAGAGAGATTAGATCAGCAGCGCGTTTGGCGCTGGTCATGTCCCAGGATGACAAGTCCCTGAGAACTGCACTCAACGCTCGTCCCAGAACCGAGCGGGAATTTCTGGCTGGGGATTTTGTTTGCTATTGGAGAACTCAAAAGTATCAAAGGGGCACTCGATTGGTTGGGGGTAGATGGTTTGGCACTGCTCTAATCATGGGAAAAGTTGGCAGAAATTTTTTGGTGTACCACCGTAAAAACATGTTCAAAGTGGCCCCAGAACATTTGCGTCATGCCTCCCAGGAAGAAAGATTGGCCGCTCAAACAGATGGCAGAGAGCTCCTGGGAATTGAATCCTTGGTGTAAAAGGGGAAAGAAATGCTAGGCAACCAGTTTGTTGATTTGACGGGACAAGATCAGCCGCCTGATGTACCGGCTTCGAACAGCCCTCAGCCCGCAATTCAGCACACCGCAGACTATTGGATCCAACGGGGGCCGAATCTCCTGTGTCGGGTTCATGTGGAGCCTCGCATGTGCACGTTCATGCCCAGTCCAGCTGACCCAGTAGTCAGTAAGTTTCAGTTGGATGATTGGCGTTTGACTCATATTTCCCACAACTGCCAAGTCTCACAAGACGAATGGGTAGATTCCCCTTGGTCTCATGTTGATGACAGAGAGAAGAAAGTTCAAGAGTCACCCTGGACTGGGGAAACCCGTTTTTGGATCCTGTCGCAGGACAAGCTGGAGCCATCAGCAAAAGAGCTGGCCACAGTTTCTGCGCCTTCTGTCCCCACCGTGGAGAATCTAAGGGATGCGTCCGGTGATGTTGATTCCGAAAGCCCACAAATGAGCAACAACACTTCCAGTCCATATTCCGGGGATACCATTTCTGACCATAAGACTTCACAACCGAGAGAGTATGGTCCCGTAAGGCTTAGGAATTGGAATAAGGGCCCCAGTAATTTTTTGTTTCGACCAGTCCAGACACAGCCAGAGGATCTCCGAGAAGTGGTGCGGGAAATGGCAGAAGAGCGTAGCTCTGCTGAGAAACGCGCTCAGTCCAGAGAGCCCAGCACAGGACCTCCGGCCAAGAGCTCCCGAATCGAGAGCCCGGAGGACCAATGTCTCTTAGCTGAATGTGCGAGTCAGGACCCAAGCATGAGTTTCGAAACATTTCTTGCGACGTTCCTGAAGAAGAAAATGCAGAAGGAACTTCACCACTCCAACAATCCTTCCGAGCTGCAGGGTCTGATTGACGATTCCAAGAGAGTAGAATGGGAAACCCTTCAAAACGAGAAACAAGCCATACATGTGATTCCTCCTCACGAAGCCGTTTTGATTCGCAAACACAAGCCTGATAGGATCATGTCTAGCCGTTTTGTGATCACAGAGAAGCAGGAAGATCAAACCACGAGAGTCAAATCCAGGTGGTGTTTGAGGGGCCATCATGATCCTGACCTTACTCAAAAGGTTTTAGCTGGGAAATGTCACTCACCCACGTTGTCTCAACTCAGTAGGAGTCTCATTTTGCAGCTGATTGTGAGTAACAAATGGATCTTGGGCCTTGGCGATATCAAGGGTGCCTTCTTGGAGGCCAATGTGCTGGAACAAGCCTTGCAGAACCCAGTTTATGCTGAACTCCCTCCAGGGGGTGTGCCCGGAGTAAAACCCGGCAGCCTGGTCCAGATTCTTGGGAATGTGTATGGAGCGAACGATGCCCCGGCAAACTGGTATCATGAGTTTGACAAGGTTGCAACCTCTGTTGGTTTTACCAAGAGCAAGTTCGATTCCTGTTTGTACCTTTGCTTCAACTCCGAGGGACAGCTACAGGGGGTTCTTGGTGCTCATGTGGATGATACAATTACGGGTGGGGATGGAGAAGCTTACCTGTCCGCAATTGCCCAACTGAAAGCCAGGTTTCCTTTCCGAAAATGGCGCACAGGCTCTGGAGAATTTTTGGGAACTCAATACTATCAAGACCCGAGTACTTTCGAGATCACTTACCAACAACAAGACTATGCAGAGAGCATTCGACCTATTAGCATCTCTAAGGAAAGGGCTCGTAAGTATTGGCTTCCGGCCAGTGAAAAGGAAGTGGCAGCCCTCAGAGCTGTCAATGGCGCTCTGGGCTGGCTGAGCTCGCAGTCGCACCCTGACTTGGCCGTGCAAACCTCCTTGTCCCAGCAGAGTTTTCCAGTGCCCACAATTCAAGACCTTTTGCAAGCCAATCAGGCAGTGAGACGGGCCCGACAGCAGTCCGATTTGAAGATTACTGTTCCATATATCCCCATACATGACCTCACAGTAGTTTTCTGGTCTGATGCAGCTTTTGCAAATACTTTGAGCATGAAGACACAAGGTGGTTGGCTGTTAGCGTTTACCTCCAAAGCTTTTTCTCAGGGTCATGATGTTCCGATCCACTGCATTGGCTGGAGATCGTACAGACTCCCACGGGTTGTCTCATCAACCTTGAGTGGCGAAGCCCAAAGTTTTTCCGTTGCCTCAGGAATAGCCGAATGGATGCTCTTGGTCCTGTCGGAGGCCGTCGATGGTCCCTTCAGCTTAGCCGACGTTGATCAGGTGCTGAAGCGCAGGAGTCCAATTGGGGTAAGTGATTGTAGATCTCTGTATGATCATTTAAATTCCTTGGGTAATGGGGGTACCTTAGATGATAAGAGGACTGCCATCGACATTGCCATAATCCGTCAGTCGATTCAGCGATGCGGTTTAGAACCTCGATGGTGTCCCACGGACAGAATGGTTGCAGATGCCTTTACCAAAGACAAAGGTGAGCCCCTAGACCTTCTGCGGTCAGTTATCCGCCAGTATCATTATCAGCTAGCCGGCGAGCAGGTCGTTTTGGACCGGAAGCAGCAGGAAAAACAGAGACGCCAGTTGAAAGCCAAAGAACGTTCAGTTGAAAACCACCGACCCACCGCAGTCAAACCTGACAGTGAGTAACGAGGGAGTTTAGTCATCTCGTGCTGACTAACGTTCTTTTTCAGTTTTGGATCACTGTGTACGAAGTTGCATCAGTTAAGCATAAACCCTGGTTTGTCAAGCCACCTAGTCAGCTTTTCTTGTGCAGTGTTCAGAACAATGTTTTCTTCGCCTTTCCCTTTTGCAAGCCAGTGTGAAACGCAACAATACCAAAAGCAGTCTTTCGGTGATGCGTTTTTGTCAAGCCCGCACCGTATAACTTGCCAGCCGAAGATAGCCACCTGACTTTGACTCCTGTCTGTTTTCCTGCCATGTCTCAGGACGCAGTGTCTGCTGAAGAGTTCCGAGCCTTGAGGGCCACCATGGATCGTTTGAAGAAGTACGGTTTGCAGAGCGCGACGTCTGAAGCTGCTGGAGCAGAAGTGCCGGGAGCTATGGCGGATTCTAGCAAGCGTCTTCGTGATGACTCCATTGCTTCCTTTGACATGGCCTTTGATGATGAGCCTTGGGATTTGCCTTGCGGCGGAGTGCTCACCGGTTTTTCTGCAACTGGTGGCCAGCAAGTGATTTCTCCTAAGGTGCTAAGTTCTCAGACGGTTGAGCTGCCGCCAGGTGTTTCTTCGATCAAGGAATGGGGTAAGACTTTGTGTGAGCTGCCGGCTGTAGCACGCCAGAAGTTGTCTTATGAGGCCCTGGCCCAAGACGAGTCCCAAACGGACTATTTGCTGTGGATTTTGAAACAAGGGGCGTCAAAGGGCCCGCGTGTAGCCGATTTGGCCAATTATTTGCAGGCCACTAAGTTCACTGAAAAGTGCAATGGTCAGTCCATTGGACCGCCCTATCCTGGTTCCAATGTGGTGCGTAAATTTGCAAGCTGAAAGACAGCTTCCTTTCTCAAATGGTGATGCGCTTTCTCCCAGCGAGTTTTCGCGTGGTCTTCTGTTTGTTGTTTTTGTTTGGTTGGTGTTTTGGTGTTGGTTTTTGCTGTTTTTGTTTTTCTTTGTTGTTGTTTTTCATATTACTGGGAGTTTAAAAGCAGCACCCATTCTTTCCACCTGACTGGGGTCATGTGGCCTTGCGTTTCCTTCAGGTGCGGCGATCGGCGAAGACACTCATGGCTCAGGCGAGACAAAGGAGCAGTCTTAGCGGTGTTTGGATCTAGGCGAGATCCGTGGGCCTGGGCAATTTAATATATATATAATATGTAATGTAATATATGGTAAAATACCATGCAGCTGGAGGTTGTACTTTGATCTTTGGACGTTTACTACTACTCTTTCCAGCGTGGAACTGGTTCCCTTGGTCCCTTTTGTCTAACATGCTTGGCATGAGACCAAGGGCGGAGGCCATGGTCACATTCTCAAACCACAGGTTGTACCTTTAATTTGATCATTCGTGTAAAGCATTGTTTGCCCTTGACAGCGGTGGGGTTTGATCAGTGTTCCTGGAAGAGCTGCCAAGGCGCAGGGTATCGGCTTCCTTCCCAAGAAACACCCAGCTTCCCCTGGACCGCTGACCCTTGCTCACCAGAATCACTCTGCCATCCAGCAACTTGCTGAATCCTAAAATCTCCACATCAAGCATGATGGTTTCTTCCGGGATTTTGATTGCACCTTTCAGGATTCCTTCGCTTCCCAACTCACAAAATATGATATGTTCATATATGTCCCGGTTCGCAAATAATTCCGGGTCAAATTTGAGCGTCAGTTCTTCAAACTGCTCAAAACCCTCAACCAATGACACCTGGTGGCATGCCACCCCATAGCCCCCGCAGCTCCGTCCCACCTCATCAGCCTTTCCCTGGAACATGAATCGTTTCCTCGCCGTATGGGGTGTTTTCTACTGATTGATGCGAAATCCTACAGTGTGTCTTCAGAGCCATACTGATCATACAATGATATATTCATAGACACATGTCACATACACATTATACATATATATATATAGACCCCGGCTGACAGCAAAGGGGAGCGCCGGAGAGTGGGGAACAACAACAACAACAACAAGAAGAACAAGAACAAGAAGAACAAGAACAAGAACAAAACTAACAAAGTCCAAATCACTAGTTGCCCAGCGGTCTCAGTTCAAAAGTATAGAGAATCCCTATCTTCGCACCCTTACCCAGAGCAGCAGCGACAAATATATGAAAATTAGTTTGCCAGCGGTCTCGGACAAATAGACACAATCAAGTTCAAAACAACAACAAAGTCAGGCAGTTTTTCTGTTTCGGCGGAACGTTTCCAAAACGATTTCAAACATAGGCAAAAACGCTATTCAGCTTGTGTGGCAGCCATTTCGGCCAAAATACACAAGAACAGAAGCGATGCGAACAAGAATAAAAACGACAAAACAAAAAGAAGTGCCAGCACCAGGAACAACGGCAGGGATTCTTCCTTTTCTAAGGTTTCAGATGTCACGTTTGGTACTTTTCTTCTTTCGAAGCTAGTTTCGAAGCCATTTGAGCCAAAATGCACAAAGAGAACAAAAGCTGCTAAAAGCAGTAGCAACAGCAGCAGCTAGCAGCAGCAGGAACAGCCGCAGCGATTCTTCTTTTCCCATGATTTCAGACATCCCTTAGGCAGTTGGCAACTTTGGATTACCCCGTTGTGCGCACTTCCCCTTTGGCAATGATATCAAATTTGGCGTCTGTCATTCAAAGATGTAGGAGTGGTGTGTTTGACAGGCGTGAAAAATGCAAAACGGTCCCTGAAACTATTCCCCAAAATCTTCAGGAAAATAGTTGCAGCTATCACTGGACTGTTTACTTGGCAATGTCATTCGTGACTCCTCTCCATCACCCCCTTTTTGCCCCTTGGCTATGATATCAAATTTGGCGTCTGTCATCCAAAGATGTAGCAGTGGTTTGTTTGAAAAAAAAATACAAAACGGTCCCTGAAATCATTCCCCAAAGTCTTTATGAAAATAGCTTCTGTTACAATGTCAGTGGTGACCATTTTACATCATCCCCAGGTGCGCACTTCCCTGTTGCCATGATATCAAAATTTGCGTGTATCACTCAAAGATATAGCAGCGGCCAGTTTGACAGGCGTGAAAAATGAAAAATTAAATACACATCAAATTTCCCCTGGATTTAGCCCCCGAAGGCTGCACGAAAACATTGACAACTTTCACCAAACTATAATCTTCAATTACCGTCAGCATTGATTGCAGCAAGAGTGCGGTGTCCTCAAATTTTACTCCTACGGTAGGATACCCGAGTTAGAGCCTCATGAATAAAATGATGGTCAATTAGCATTATCGGTTCCTGTGGCTGAAGGTACAAGCGATTTCAGGTTTGAAAGGCATGTACAATCTGAACACAATCCCTAGATTCGGCTTTTTTTGCATGGCTCTCTTACAGCACGATGTTTGACATCGTTTGTCTTGATGTCTCGCCCCTACATCTTTCCACGTACCAAAACCTTGTTCAGAGGACAATGTGTTTCATGGATTGTTTGCTTTTCTTTTTGGCCTGCCATTTGCATTTAGTTTCCCTGCAAAAATATCTCAGGTGGTTGCTGGTTGCTGAGGATCATGGTAGTATTTCTGGCCCGAGACTTGTAATAGCACTAACTAACTAGTATCCACCATCTGCTTCGGGACAAGGTTTGAAGTGAACATCATGTTTTTTCACTCCCTGAGCGTCTCCGAACCAGCCTTTGTGTCAAGTTTTTTCTCGATTATCGCGAGAGGTTGGCATTCTGTGGGGCGTTGGCACCCGAGGTGCGCGCAAAATGCAACTGGAGGCTGAAGATTAAACAAACCAATAAATTAATTTGTTAATTAATTTTAACAATAAATAAATAAGTTAATTAATATAATATAATATAATATAATATAGTATAATATAATATAATATAATAAAATAAACTAAAATATAATATAATATAATATAATATAATATATATATATAATATTATATTATATTATATTATATTATATTAGATATATATATATATCAAAAAATACACCCATACATGCATGCATAGATGCATGCACACATGAGGGTATACAATTTATCACTTCCATGCCAAACCCGACCAAAACATGACGCAAGCTGGCTCAACTACCCTTACCCATGCCGACAATACTGACACAGGGGACCTGTCCTGCTGGCTAGTCTAGCCAGTCTAGGACTAATTTGTTCTGCTTTCCAGTTGTTCACGTTTGTTGTATCGCTTTTACAACACCATTCGTTGGCTACAAAATCCCCGGACAGAAAACATGGATTTTGACCCCTTGAATCTGTGCAATCTGCGCCTGTCCGGACAGCCCGGAGGAGCGGAAACATTGAGGTCCACCTGGAGGCACACTGAGAACCCAAAGATGGGGTTGGAAGGCTCGGAATGTCACATTCTGCAACCAGCTGCAACCTACTTGTCTAAGTTGCACCCAAAAAACGAAATCTGCGATCTAGGAATCTGGGTTGGATGATTTCACAGGATACCATTTTATAATATTATATCAATTTATATCATATTTATTTCCTTGGGATACCCTCCTGGTCCGAGTGCTCGGAGTCGTGATCTGTTGTTTGATTTTTAGGGCCAGTCATCACTGGAGGATCTGAAACCATTGTATTGCAGTCGTTGTGCCATGGATCCCAAGGTAACGACATGAGCCCAGTATGAAAGTGAACAGGCAGAAATGCTGTAGAACACAGCTCCCAATAGCCAAGCAGAGCTCCAAAGCTTCAAAATGCCAGGTCCAGAATGACTAAAAGCAATCCATGGCAATGAGGTACGAAAAATCAAAATGACATATAGGCTCACATGAGCTTCATTTCACCCATCACAAGAAATTGGTTCAAAGACATGTCCGCCAAACATGTGAATCTGTTTCACGTTTTGGACATGTCTAACATACACTTGCCATTACTCTTTATGAAATAATCCTGCATCAAACTAGTTTAAGTTACGTCATACTAATAGTGTTGGGACAGCCCACATAACTCCCAGAGCCATCGCAGGCAGCAGCCTGCTCTTTGACAAAGCCTTTGCCACGGCACTTGGAACAGCGGTTCCTTGCCTGTGGCCATCTGGCTTCAGCACAGCATGAGTAAGTTCCTTTCAATTTTCAAACATCAAAATGGGTCTGGTTGAAAGTTATCGACTCCCCATTTCGAGACAATTAATGACAATTATATAAAATATGTCAACATAGGTAAACGTACTCAAATTTTGTGCCATACCATGCCATACTAAAATCAAAACCTTCACAGATACCCACCGCCTTTGTCCCTATCCCAGGTGCACCTGCGCACCCTGACCCCCACAGCGCTGGCAGTGACGTTGCACTCGCTGGAAATAACCAGGACCCACCTGCCAATGGGGACCATGGGGACCATGGGGACTGGGAAAGCCAGGGAAAGGACTTGGTCCGGAGATCATGGTGTCAGCACTTTTGAACTAAGACAAACTGCAGAAGAACTAACTCGATTTTACTTGTTTTCGAGACTGTCGGCAGCAACCATGCAAAATTCTGCAGTGCACCCAAGTGCCTGCCGATCTTCGACAATCACTCCACGGCCATTGCAAAACACACCTGGGCAAGTTCGCGGGTCGCCATTGCCGGATAACCATCAAGTGAAAGTTTGTCTGCTTTCTAGTAGGTCATTACAGCAAAACATGAAGATTGGAGACTATTTTCTAGAAACTACGAAATCCTGAAACGTTTCGAAACTCCAGGAAGAGCTACGTTCAGCTTGTACGTGGGCCCGAACACCTCCAGAAATGCAAAAAGCTTAGGTGCTTGGCCGAAAAATAAGCTTGCAAAAACCTAGTTTTTCAGATTTATGGTGCCACCATCCAGCAAAGGTTCTTGGAATATTCTCCAAAATCCCTTGTTAGCGCTTGGCAAACTTGGGTACCCCAATATCGGTGAGCATCCTTCCATTTTTCCATTCAAAACAGAAAAAAAACATATGTCTCAGGTCCCGAGTCCTAGCTCAATGTAACCTCTCTGAAGCCATCACGGCCTACAACAGAATCAGGGACTCATTTAAGCTTGGTTCTGCACCGGAATTCACCAACCTCAATCTTCCCTCCATGCGTGACAAAGCCATCAAAAAATCCCCAGTAGCTACTACCGGTGTTTGAGCAACCCACTGCCTTCAGCTTAGAACGACGATGTGGGCTGGGTCTGTCTGAAAATGGGATATCCCAAAACTTGATGGTTGATCCTCAGTTCGCATATAAAAATTGCCACAAAAATTGGGGCATCCACCATTTTCTGGACAAGGCCACCTGTCATCCTGGGGTGCCACAAGTGTCGAGGCACAGGTTTCGATCTGCGTGGCCCCCATCCCTTGACAGGTTCGGCAGACTGCGTCCTGCGCCGGCGGCTCCACAGCACTTGGGGCCGTGGGAGCGGTGGAACCCAAAATGTGGTCCTGTATGCGGTCTGGAATCCCAAATGTGATCCGACTGCAAGAAAATTTAGGGGAGTGAAACAAACTCCAGGGGTCAAGGGTCTCCTTCTGAAGAATCCCTGACCAGTGAGAACGCAGCAGTGGCGCCTTTTGCCTATCACCTGTCAAGTTCTCTCTGGCTTCCTCCAGCTCACACGAAAGCTGCCTAACCCAATCTTGAACAGCAAGGCGAGCTTTTTCCCTGGATTCACAACTCGAAGTAGGGGGACATCCGGGGACATCAAATGATATGAACACTTTGAATCACTTTGATATCTTTATAATTCTTTATATAATCTCTTTAGACCTCTTAAGTCAATCGTCAACGACCTCCATTTTCTGGCGACCAAGCTATCTGACAAGCACACATTGGCCCAGCATGGCCCAGCGCTCCCGGTCGTAGCGAACACTCTTGTTGAAGCCCTTGTACATCTCCTTGCAGAATCCAGACCCACGACCCCGCTGAGCACTGGCAAAAGTCGCAAAAGTAATAGATATGTAATGTTATATATATATATTATTCATTGCATACGTTTGAAGAACAATCTCGCAATGTTGTTCATTTTGAGTTAGTGAATGATATACAATCTCTGAGCAGTAAAACACAAAAATCGATGAAGTTGTCGCATGTTGAGATTTTCAACAATCGATGTTGCGCTGACCATATGCTGAAATGAAAGGCAATAAGGTATTTCTTTGTCTGTTGCAGTATGTTAACCCAAACAATTTAATGCTGTTGGATTCACCCTCTCTGCATGGAAACCGCTCATTAGCAAGTGATGGCTGCCAAGTCTTGTCCAGTCAGGCCCCACAACCAGACCCAGCCTCCATTGTCACTTCAACTTCGTAGCCTCCACAGAGACATGGGATGACATGGGTGGAGGCTTGAAGAAGTCAATTCTTGAGCCATGGGCGATATGACCATGCCAAGACGAGTCAATGAGACATACCTTCATCATCGTTTATCTATTTGATCTATTTGCATGTCCGTCTTTTGCAGCCAATCTAAGCTCTCAAGTGACACTGGCAAATCACTTCATTTCGGCTCATGGAACGTCCCATGTTCCAAGCGGCCTACATCAGGCGTGCGCGCCACACCGAAGCCAAAGTTCTGGCCAAACATACTCCTTCAGCCAGAGATTCCCAGATTCGATCAATGAAGGCAAGGACGTAGTACTTCTGTAGATGTCTGGATTGAATTGTCTAGTTTCATAATTTCACTTGCTATTGTCATGAACAGTATATTATATGGTCTGTCAATGGTGGGGCCCCGATTGATTGAGGCATGCGGCATGCTTTTACTCCAATGTGCTGTCGGGAGCGCTGATATCAGTGATATCAGGCTGCCCAACACAATCAACGAAATGGGAATTGCCTTGGTGAGGAATTGAAGATAGAAACTCATGGCAGATGCAAAGCAGATCCACTTCCGCCTGAACATGTCAAAAGGATCAACTCCAGGGCCTCAGAGGCACCCGAACCCCATGGGCTCATGGAATCTCTGCAGCGTCAGGCGGTTG
This sequence comes from Cladocopium goreaui, assembly GCA_947184155.2. Lineage (NCBI taxonomy): Eukaryota > Dinophyceae > Suessiales > Symbiodiniaceae > Cladocopium > Cladocopium goreaui. The sequence goes on from CAMXCT020001501.1 coordinate 50,754, forward strand.
CTAAAGATCCAAGGTGTACAAATTAACCGTCACATTTCAAGACATGTCAATGCATTTCATATAATCTTACCAAATCTTACCAAATCTTTCCATGGTCAATGCCCTTGCTGGCAGCAACGATAGCAGGAATGGCTGCCAGGGCCCGGTGCCAAAGCCACCCTGTGCGCCACCGCCGGCACCATCGAAGGCGGACTGGTGCAGGATGCAGAATGGCAGATGTATCTGCGATATGAAAATTGCACTTTTTGGGGATCAGATCTCAGACAACAATACCATACAATACCATCAAATCAACTAGATGTTGAAAGCTTTGCAGTTCCAAAAAATGTTACAAGTAGTATACCATTAATAGGATTGTATGCTATCTATACTACCAACTCGTATCAGATTGGAGCAGATAAACATCTGATGATTCATCATTCACAGAACATGACATCATGTTCATCCAATCTTCACTGTTCATTCACGACATCCGACATGCCTCGCCCCTGAGGTCATAGGCTCGACCTTGGTCGGCCGGATGGCTGCGTAAATGTGCGTGGCTATGGCCGGACCTGGCTCAAGCTATCCAAATGCTGGAATTTAGAAGTGGCAGGACTGGCAAGAACTCCAAAAAGGTTTTACTAGCTAAGCTAGCTGATAAGCTAGCTGATAAGCTAGTGGTATCATGAAATCTTGCTTACTATGTGCATATCTGGTGCAGAAATGGGGAAAGATAAATCACCTGCCACCTGCCATGACTAGGCTACTTTTTACGAACATGTGACATTTGCCTTGTGTGTCTTTGCATGTCATTAAGATGGCGATTTTGCCTACAGAAGTATGAGTAAAGATTGAACCTTCCCCCCCAAAGTGCAAGGTGATTGCCCTTTTTGGGTGATTCATCTTGCACAACGTCCTTCCAGGGCATTTGTAAGTCGCAGGATCGAGGATTGAAGAAACATATCATCTGGCACCCACTGTATATATGTCAACATATATAGTCCAATCTACAGCAAGCAGCTATTAGTAGGGTGAATTAGTCGCAATCTCCAACTAAACAATCGCACCTCCAAGAGAAATAATATGAAATAATCTAGCCGCCCCTTTGTTGCGCTGCCCAGGCTAACCTCTCCAACGGTCACTGCCCAGCCGCGTTTCTCGGGATCTGATAAGATCTCGTAGGCCCTCGAGATTCGCTTAAAGCGCTCCTGAGATGGTACACCCAGTACACCCGGTACACCCGGTACACCCGGTACACCCCACCATGATCCACCATGGGTATCATTGGGCACCAGATGGCACCAGCACTGCAGTCGATCACAGAAGAGCCTCGTACTGAGGACGTTCGCTCTCAGGAGCCTGGCTAAGAGAAGGTTTGGTGTGCACAGCGTGCACATTGGGGATTGGTCGCATCCCATGACCCCACCTCTAACAATTCTGACTAGTTGTGGGGACCAAGTTCGAAGCAGTGGGAAGTGGCAGCTCATCATTTCCCCTGCCATCAACAGTCTTGGCCTCACACAAGGGTTGACACCGCCAAAGCTTTTTTTATACCACCATATACCACCCAAAAATTCCGAATCTCCCTTTTCGAGGATGACAAAGTGCCCAATTTCAGTGCCAGCACGCCCTCTCATCACAGGTTTACCACCTTGTCAGGGTGAAACTTCACAGCAGCTCGCTTGTACGCCTGGCGGGGTGCAAGCCTTCTATCACAGCTGAGCTGGGGGTGTTTCAGGTGGTAGTCCTCACGGTGACTATGTCAGTTTATATCTTGATTTATATCACTTTATGTTACTTTATGTCACTTTAAACAGAGACTGAATCGGTTGCTGTCAACGGTGGGTCTGTATGCAACCTTACAACTCAGCTCAATGACTTCACTGCGAATCACGTGACCAGTTACGAGCTGCCACATGAAACGTGCCTTCTTGATCTCTTGTTCGCTGGCATTCTTATCCACACCCAACACATCGTAAAGGCTTCCCTGACGCTGGTCGGATGCCCCAACTTTCACTGCGACTCTGCGCACAGAAACGATTTCAAATAGGTGGAAACAATATGATCAAATATGATCAACAAAAGTTGGAAGGAGACCATCTACTCAACAGAATCAAAAGGTATGTAGATTCATGCAGATATGTATGAAACAATTCAGGATGTCCCAACAGCAGAAAAACATCGGGTTTCTCATGCAGTGCTGTCCTTGCACCTTAAACCACCTTCCTTTGCTCACCTTTTTCGCAGGAACCTGGCCTGCAAAACCCATCAAAGGGCCTTTGTGGAGGAACCCTGTGTTTTTGGAAATCTTATTTCGTTGGGAAGTGCCCTGTGCAAACAGTTTTCTTCAAATTCCTTTGGGATCATGTGTGGCCAACCATGGATTTGGTAGCCGTCTGTTCGGAACCTGGTCTTAGGAACAACTTTAGGAATTCTGCTTCGGAGCCAGTTCATTCACGAATGTTCGTTCGGAAACCTTGTTCCAACCCGTATTTGGGAACGTGTTCGTGAGCAGCCCACAATAGATCCAGACTCGTTCAGTATCTGTGCTGCAGAAAGAATTTCTACGTGTTCTTGTTTACAATGCTTACAATGCACTTGATATAAACATTTGCCCTGGCAAAGACACCTGCACCAGACGAAGACGGTGACGACGGTGACGAGTGGTTCAGGCAGAGATAGCTGGGAGGAATGACGCCACAAGGGCCAAAGGCTGAAGGAGAAAACGTGCATAGACAGTGCATAGACCCCCTGTTACACTACCAGACTTTTAGCTTGGCTTAGCTTGGCTGCCAAGCCAACTCTTTTTCCTTGCGCACTTGGGAACCTTAGCAGCCTTTGCAACTCTGGGCAAGCTTGGAAACCTGATTTTTCGAACTTTGCAAACCTTGGAAACCCTTTGTTGAACTTTTCAAAGGGTTCTGAGTGCTTGGGACCTTCTGCTTGGAAACCTTGGGAACCTGAATCGAGACCTGCTCTGTGGCCTGCATCTTTGTGCTTGGCGGCCTGCAGGGAACCTCAGGATATACTTCATTAACCGGAACCAAGTCAACTAAGTTAGAGAACCGCAAGGGAAATGGTTTCAAGACTCCAGAACTGCTCTTAGGTCTTCACTCCTTCGCTACAGCTGCAGACACCAAGCATCTGCTCTTGGAAAATCGTCGTTGAAAACCTTGCAGTTCGGACCCCTGCATTTGGAAAACCTTAAAAACCTAGCTTCGGAAGCTTAGGAACTTCCTTGCCACGAACCTCCAAAGCCTGGCTCCACATCGCTTTGGGGACCTGAACATCCTGTACTTTGGCAGAAAACCCAAGCAGCTGCCGTACAGGAGTGAAGATTAAATAAAATATGATGATAAGAGCAGTGGTACCAGTAATAATATTGTTTTAAAAGGATATTAATAATGATGATGATAATTTGATAACAACAATAATAATACTAATATATATATATATATTATAATAATGACATTTGTAATAACAAGTATGATTCTGATGACGACGATGATGATGATCATGATGATGGTGATGATGATGATGATGATGATGATGATGGTCAAACTTCATTGAGGCAGTGGACAACGCAGCAACTCTTTTTGCACATGGGGTCGCGTGACTGGCTGGACGGTTGGGTAGGCCCTTTTGGCCGACAAGGCAAGTGAATGTTGAAGAAGTCCAGCGAAGGAAAATGATGGCTGAAAATTGTGGTGGCAGTGGGTGGGGCGATTTTCAGCCAAGACATGAAACGCGCCCACCACACCGCTACCCTTGAAGATCAACTGCAGGAAATGTCACAAAGTCTGCACGACAGATTCGTGTCGCCTAGCGTCCTACCGTGGTATTCGCGGCATCTCATACTTCCAGAGTCGTGCCAGGTCACAAACAAAGTCACACTGCCCACAAACCGCCGTTTGTTTTCAATTGCGTTTTGACTGTTTGATCATTTCATGAGCTGCACTGTCAAACTTCATTGAGGCAGTGGACAACGCAGCAACTCTTTTTGCACATGGGGTCGCGTGACTGGCTTCCCCCTTTTATGTCATGCGGTCCCATTGTTTGCCAAAACCTCCAGGATCTTTTGCAGAAACTCTTTCGCTTTTCCAGACATGTCTTCTTCGATGCCCAGCAGAGGATGTGACTGTTGCCTGGAGGGATAGTCACTGATATTGCATTCAGTGGGAACCCTGGCAAACCAGAGACGTGTGCCACTTTTTGCCTCAAGCTGAAGGTTGTACTGCGTCAAACGCTGAGCAACATCACCACTAGCGCACGCTCGCACTAGTGAAAATCTTACGCTGTCGTTGTCACCAAAATGAACATGCATATCGTCACTGCAATCTGCGCACCATAAACTTGTCGCCAACACCGCTGCCAACAACTCAAGCTCATAAATGATCGTTCCTTTGTCATCCGATCCAAACAACTTGCAGACGTGTTCATCAAGATATATCCCAAACCATTGTTGCACTTTCGAAGCAGAATCGACTAGGACGCCACCTATCCCACCAGTGCCTACGCTTTGTTCAAAGCTCGCATCCGTAAAAATGCACCATTGTTTGGCATTCCCAGAAGTGACTCTACGTGGCCCCGCAAGCTGCAACCGATCCACCATGGCCTTTAGGGCGACGACAAGGTCTGGCTCCATTCGGCTGCTTTTCCCATATGCATGATCAACAAGGTTCTTGAGGACCAGTTTTCCTAGGCGACCATGTAAAAAACTGTCTGCAAAACCCAAACGCCCTCTTAAGACCAGCGTTTCATGTTTGCCAAGGCAGCCCTTGGCAACTGCATCAGAAATCTGCTTGACCAGTTCGTCTCTTCTGGCTTGGGTATTGCAGACATGCAATATACCCTGTTCAGATCGGCTAAAGTCGAATTCCACGCCCAGGGCTTTGCAGAACTGGCTGAACTGAGTAGCCTTTTTACCTTCTCCAGCATAGAGCCAACCCGTAAGGCGGAACAGGAGCTCCATACTGCAACGCGCTGATTGCTGAAGGTCCACTTGTGCTGCTAGGATGAAATCATCGTAAAAATTAGTTGACAGCAAGTACAATCCTTTTGTAGCAATGGCAAACAACATGCGAGACAGGCGGAGGAAACAAAAGACACTATGAGTTGCTCCAAAAGGCATTGTCTTCAACCTGTATATTTCAGCACGGCCAGTCTTACAGTTAAATATGCTGAAGTATGCAAACTTATAGTGGGACGGGCGTATTGGAACTTGACGGTAAGCACTCTTCAAGTCGTAGGTTTTGCAAACCAAACTGCAGGAGCTGCGCTGCTGAATGCGCTTGTTGAAGTACATCTTGATCATGGCACAAAATGTGTCAATCATGTGAAGGTCAAGCTTGTTGTGCATGATGCAACTGTCATTGACACCACTTACAGAAAAATCATCTATCAAACGTGTTTTCTCACCTTGAGTCAGAGGAAACCGCCGGGATATGGTTGCTCCCGGTTCCAATTCATGCAGTTGGAAAGGGCCCTCAGCCCAACCTCGCTGTAACTCGTTGCAAGTTTCCTCAAGTAGTTGCAGGTCCATGGACTCATCGCCCGAAGAGGTGGTCATCCGCAGCACCAAGGCATTTCGTTTGTCAGCATTCGCTTGCAACTGTTCCATGGTGGCAAGGCAAGGTTTGAACTGTGATTGGAAAGCCTTGGAAGGTTCAATTTCACCTGCCAATGTCGCACCCTCATGCAAGAGCTTCAAAGCATCAGTATCTTCGTACGCAATCTCTTCTAGCATCTCCCTAGTGAGCAGGATACGTTTTTCACATGTTACCTCCGCAACCTTCGGGTGCCTAAGCAAAGCATTGGCCTTCTCTTCAGTCTCAAGTTCCTTGGCCCTGACCTGCACCAAGCAATTCTATACGAACACATTTGCACACTGTTCCACTCAACATTCATAGACACCGCCTCCACCAGTTCCTTAGGTATTCCAGAAGTCTTCAACATAGGGTGTCCCGCTGAGCATGCTTTCTGTATGAACGCCTCATGCGTCCAAGGGAGTCCAAAAGCAACTTCAAACGGAAAACCAACTGACCCTTCCAACGACATGCCATGATCCAGTTTCCCTTTTGCACTCTGCGCACTTTGCCCCTCCTCTCCCCCTTTAACAGGGGCAGCAAGAGCTGAAAAACGCAAATAACGGCTGTATTTTGGAACAGTAACTGGGAGCCCTTCGATTGTATGCAACGTGATATCCTTGTCTAACTTTGCAAGCAGTGCACATGGAATTTCTGCCAACTCTTTTACCAAAAAGACAGCCACCGAAGAGAAATCAGCAACAACTGGAGGGACGCGTGAAGGCCGTGGTTGGTAGCCCGCACTGATCTGAGCCTGTTGCGTTGCTTGCAACGGGTTTGTGTCGTCTTCCAACGACTCTGCTTTCAGTTTCATGCCATTTGCCGCAAAGAACTGCAAAAGAATGTTGACAAGAGCAACGCGCATCTTTTTAGGATACTGAGACTCCAGAGAGGTTGCCCATACTTTTTGACCAGTGTCATCTCTCGCAAAACCCCATGGTTCATGACTATGCCGGCGATCACAACGAATGTTGAGGCTAGTGATGCCAGGAAAATTTGCCACTATGCGTGTCCACTTGTCACGGCTTCCACCCAACATGCAGACCTGAAAATCACCACAGTAAAGGTCTGTGGTTGCCATGAGCTGGAGAAACCATTTGGTCAGCCAAAAGTAGCTGCTTCGCGGGTTCTCCATGGTTGCTGCAACTCCTTTAGAGCAAGCCAAGCAAAATATGAAACAAGAAAACTCAAAAATTTGGTTTGCAATGTCCACTCTGCACTGCTCAGCCTCAGTCAGATGTTTATTTCCTTCTGGGGTTTCACATGAGCGCAAAGGACGTGGTGCACCTTCAAACAAGGGAATTTCTCTTGCTCTGGACGCTGTGCCGCAAACCGGTGCTAAATGTATCCATGCAAGTCATGGCGAATCCACCCATTGCTTCAACAAGGCTTGATCTCGTTGATCGACCAAATTCAACTGAAAAATTGAACAGCGCGCAGATCTCTTACGGACCTTGTCCACAGCAATCGAGCCACTTAAACCAGCAGCCTTACTTGTTGCGCACAAAACTGCAGCGCCAGCAAAAACTTCAATCATGAAACATTGTTCGATGCTTATGCCAGACCAATTGATGAAAGCAATGGATGGGGTCACGTGTCACTTTCCTGGGTGCTGTTGGAGTGAATGTTCTGCTCCGCAGCGTGGTTCTGCACAAATGTGAAGTCCCTTCGAACACTTCTGGCCAGGCTTGATGTGCTTCTCTGCACAACCACTACGGCAATTGTAGCCGAAACAGATTGGCTCTCCTTGTGGAGAGCGATGCCACTTCCCTCTCAACTCAGAAGGAACAGGTGGGGATGACGGCTTGCCACCTTTCTTTCCCTTGCCCGTTCCTTTGGGCCTTGGCCCTGAACCCGAGGAGCTATAAGGGTGTGATCTCCACGGTGTAGAAGCTGCTGGTGCACCCCCTGAGCTCTTTGTTGTAGGCATCAAGTAAAGGGCTATTGCAGGATCTGACCTCAACTCCAAGAGTGCAATCCCAAGGGGATAGGTGCCATCCTCTTTCTGTCGCACTGAACTCACTGTCGCGCTAAGACGCCCCCAAGCTGCTTTGTCACATTGTAGAATGGCGGCAAGAGGGGGCCTAGAAAAGCCCGGGGGTGGCTCACGATGCATGGCTTCGAAAAGGAACGTTTCCCATTGGGTATGCTGATTGTAACTCATGAGCTTTGCAAATTGCATGGCCACACCCCTTCGCACAAATGCGTAATGCACCTTTATCTCGGAATCTGTTGGGCATGTCGCCTTGTCATCTCCCGCCCTGAGGACTAAGGATCCCCTTTCAAGCGTGAGTTCCTTGTTCTTTGTGGTGCCTTGAATTTCCTGCGTTCTTGAAATGCATGTCGCCAAGTCCAGGTGCTTGATGGAGTTTGTCTCATACAAGTTGCACACTCGATCCAACAAAGAATGGGCAGGCTCCAACTCGCCACTGATGGTCAGTCCACCAAGCGTGGTTCGAAGAGCTTCCATACGAGTATTTCTTTCAGCGAAAGCAATTCTCCTGGGTGCATCATCTGTCCTGCCAACCTGTTGTCTCAGAGTTGCTGTCAAGAAAGTCTGCGCTTCGAAAGCGACTCTCTTCAAAATGGTGCTCTCGTTCAGCGTTGGTGGTCTCCCTGATGCCGCCTGTACCAAGGTTTCAATGCTCACATCCTGGATAGGCTGGCCAGGTTGGCCAATGGAGAAAGCCAGCTGAGCCAGTGTCTTGACTCCATGCAATTTCAGTGAATCAATCAATGGTTGTCCAAGGCCTGTCTCTCTAAGCTGGTTCTCAAACTGTGCAGTTGAATCAATCAACGAAGTCATGGCCTGCTGAGAAACTTAATGCATAGGAAAAGTGAAATTCATGTCTTTACATGCGCAACAAAACCTGAGCAAGTCGAACACTCAGACTCCTAAGCACAAAACACCCCTTAGGTAACAACTAAAAGCGAAAGGCAACTGGAGGACATGCAAAGTAGGCAGTATCACATAGAGCCAAACTCAAACAAGTGTGTTAAGGCTAAATGCGACTAAACTGACAATGCTTTCAGTGTCCTATTTGCCACTGCACAACAATGCACTTAAGCCACAGACACGTCGAAGAGAAGATGCTTTCATCCAAAACTTGACTGACACTTTCATTCAGCACGTGGCAGCTTCTCTCACTGATGCCACCCTCTGACCAAAAAAAAAATCAGCTGTCTGAAGTAACTCAAACAAAAAATTGGCTGGCAGCTTTCTGCAAAAAAAAAGGAAAAGTGACCGCCTTTGCAATCCACATGCGCATGCCAGCTTTCTGGAAACGTACGTGCGCACTTGACCACAGAAAATTGTGTTAACAACTTCCTTTGAAGTTTCACGGCTTTCCGCAAGATTTCAGAAGCACTTTTTTTTCCTCCACAAAACGAAACGAGCCCCTTTGGGCAAACATCAGCAATCAGGGTGACAACTCTAGCCCTCAGTTTCGTTCGAATCTGAGGCCTTGGCCCTTTTAAGAAACTGATCCAATGACTCAGTCAACTGCTCACGATTCCTAATGCGGCCATTGTCGCTTGGAAAACATTTGATGCACTTCGGGTACCTAAAGTAAAAGGTCCTGGGAAGCTTTCTGAAGTTAGGACCCATGGAAACCTTGCACTTTGAAACAGTCTCATTCAACTTGCAGCTGTGCAAAATGCCGCTCTTGTGGTGTCTAAAGTAGTCAACGTTGGCAGGCACATCTTCACAATAACGCACACTCTTAGGTCCAGGCTCCTTTGTACTGCTTGTAGAGCTGTCAGAAGATGAACCACTACTGTCACTGTCACTGCCAGATGACGACTCAATCTCAATGACACCAGCAGACACAAGCTCGACCGGAAACAAGGTGAGCCTGTCAGCAGCTTCTTCCAAGGTTTGCAAGTCAAGCTGTTCTTCCTTCACGCTCTGTAGTTCCTCAAGCTCAAGCGCTGCTCCCACAGCAGCATCCACTGCTATTTCACCTGCAGCAGCTACCACCTGGGCATGTGAGCTTGGGGCAGCAGGTTGGGAAAGCACCGGCATCGTGGCTGCCAATCTTGGAGTGAGAGGAGGAGGCGTACTGATGACGCCCAGCTCACGCATTGCATCATCTTCTAGGCTGAGCCCCATCCGGACCCTCTTCAAGATGAGACCAAGCTTTCTAAGGGCCCGTGTCTGCAACTGACGGCTGTAGACAACCTCTGATCCATTCAAGGAGTTACAATGGTGCCCCAGAACTGCTCTGGTTTCTTTGTCAAGACCTGCGCGAGCTCCCCACCCCAACAACGTTGCTTTGAGTGAGTGACTCCTGAAGCTCGAGTGGTCTGGCGTTCCATGCAACAAACCACGTAGCCACTCTGCAGCCTCTGAAGTTGTGAGAGGCCTTGCACAGAAAGTTCCATCAACCCTCGGAGCAGGAAGCAGCGGCCCCAACGGACGTCTGTTCAGTTGCAAGCCGCATGAATCATAAACTTCCATGAAGGTCTCAAGCCAGGGATCATTTGTAATACCATCCCACGGCACGACGATGGGAAGGTATTGCTCATGCCTGAGGCCAACACTTGCTGTCTTGTGCTCTGAAGTATACAGCGTTAGGCATTCATGAGCTGTCAACTCAACATGTTCGACGTACCTAACATCGCTCCAACGAGCACGCCCGTAAAGACAAATGAGGAAGCACCCGGCGCCTAACCTGTCAACAACATTGCCACTCCCCTCGAGGACTTCATGCAATCTACGGATGTGAACAAGTTCAAGAGGAGGTGCCTGTCTGCTTGGCCCCTTGGCCTGCCTCTCAAGTGCTGCGAACCCCAAAAGCCTGCGGGATCCCAGCAGTAGACCTTGTCAGGGGAAAACCGGCAGGTGCCAAGCAACCCCTGTGAGAAGGGCATCAGCCCATATCATCAAAGTGAAACACACCGAGATCAAGAACAGGTTCACCAGATGAACTCGGCAAAGAAGATCGAAAAACCTCCTCAGGAGGTGCAAAAGAAGAGGATGATGAAATGGAAACACTGGTTTTCTGACGTAATCTTCGACGAACAGGAGGTTCCCGACGAGGAAGACCAAGTTTGTAAAGAAACTCCCTGCGATCTGAATCCAACATACGAAAGGATAGCCAACCATCAGGGGTTGTGCTGCGCTGCCGTGAACCAGAAGAACAAGGTTGCTGCTTCATATTGTGACGATTATTCCAAGGCCATTTCTTTCCACATAAAAGACATTGAAGCTGTCCAACAGGATGGTGACAAGAAATCGAACCATCCCACGCCAAATGATGCTCCCGACAGTGATCTTTCATGGTAGCAAACAAATGCATCAATCGATGTGGATTTAACTCATGACCAGGTTTATCAAGCAATTCTGATTCGCCAACAGAAGAAAAAGGACAATCACGATAACTGATTTTCAAACGACGATGTTTGACCTCTTTGACAAAAACACCACATCGTCGACAATAGACCCCTCCACCAGGAGCAGAGTCAATCCAGTGGCCACGTTCAATAATATATCCACTTGCAGCCAGTGCACGAGGGATAACAGGTACTGTTGAAGTGGCGCTAGACGAAGCGTCATTAACACCCAAATAATTGCGAATGCTGTGCTGCCAAATGTCAATAAGCATACGTTGCAAAGAGCCAATAAATGGTGAAAGAGATCGATCACTTTTGGTAAGAATGGTGGCATAGCGAAAACAAGGTTTGCTAGCTTCGACAAGGTTCCAAACATCAGGCGCCAATGTAGTACGCAAGTGAGAATAATGAGAACAATGCCACGAAATATGCTCCACATCCATGACGCCACCAACCGAACAATCACAATGGGTTTCCTTCTTGTGCATGTGTGTGGAAATGATGTTCTGCGTAAACAAGCCACCGCTTAAAAGCAATCGAAGAATAGCAGCACGTTGTCGACAATCCTCTTGATAAGGTGTAGGGTCAACGTTGTCTGCAGACCAACCATCTTTCTGAAGTTGAAATAAATGCGCCAAGGTTTCATCTCGCAAAACACCAGTTTCAACACCTCGAAAAACAGGACGGTCTCTGGAAACTTTGACAAATTGAGCATGCCTCCAAGTGTCACGAGCTTCATGAATCCATTGACTGAAGTCCACATTACAGTGCTGAAGCAAGGAAGTAATGATACCAGCAAAATCGTCCAAAGAATCCACTTGCCGCAAAAAAAATGATAGAACCATCAACAGCCGGAGGTTGAGTAGAAAAGAAAGCCGCAGTGACAGCAGACCACCTATCACTTGAACGCAGAGTACGCCAAATGGTAACAATACCATCCATAACTCGACAAAATTGTGGGCAAAGAGAAGGAGAAGCCAACAAAGCAAAGTAAATGCCAGGACTGACAACATATTTGTCACGACGAAGAAGACAACGTAAAATACCAGAACGCAACGTATTTAATTCATTATTGTGACTAGAAGTCATGACCAAAGAATGTGATCCAGTGCCCCACGTAAATTGAGATCTTGTACGTAACAAAACTGCACAACGCGAAGCCCAAGAGATTGGCAAGTGCCGAGAAGCTGTAACCGTGTGAAGCCACCGCTTTAATCGTTTGACTTCCAAAGCAGTTGAAGTCACTTTCTTAGAGTCACGAAAAACCACAGAGCCGCCCAAAAGCCGAAATTCATCACAGTGCTGCAAGTCAGGTTGTAATCGGCCTTTAACACATTGACTTCCAAAAGAGAAGGACTTGCTGTGGTTCATCATGCCACCAATAGCAGCAATAAAATTAGATGACACCTCCAAAACTGATTGCACAGCTTCACGAGTAATTTCATCATTAGATCCTGTAACAGTCACAGACACATCATCTACGTATGCACGAGGAAGAGATTGAGGCACCTGAGAATTGACAGCATGAAGCCAAATATTAATCACTGCGTTCATGGAAATCATCGACAAAGGGCATCCTTGAAGAATACCTCCATAAATAGGCTGAGACTGATCCAAGTGTTTCCCAAGTTTGAACCGGCGTGTAGCAGAACGAAGCATACCAATATATGGTCGCCATACACAAACAGGCATGTTCATACGCTGCAGAATGCATGCAAGCAGTTCACGAGGGACACGATCAAAAGCCTTTGAAAGATCAAATGAAAGACCAGCAACGTATTGATCCGTGGGACACAATTCCAAGTCCGTACAAACTGCTAAGAAAACAGCTTCTGCACCACGATTAATGCGACCGCCCCACAAGTCAGGATGAGCCCATGCTTCTTGCCAATCCTTTGCAAGTTGCTGTGCGCGCAAACGAGCCCAGACCCGATAGATTGAACTAAGCACAGTAAGAGGCCGCAGGTCACCAGGATTATCAACAGAAGTGCCTTCTTTGGGAATCAAAGTTGTAAAGCCGGCAATGAGCGCAGAAGGCCATATGCCTGTGTCTTCAATACATTGTAACAATATAGCCAAAGAATCGAAAACCCAAGGAGCACCATGTGCAAGCAAATGAAGATCACTCTGATGCCATCCATCAAGACCAGGGGAAGTAGGAATAGTGGAGAGACACGCTTTGCGTAACATGTCACCAGTGAGAACAGGAACAGAAGAGGGTCCAGAAAAAATAAATTGATCATATTTGTCAAAAAACTCGGTTGCTGAAGGTTCGCCATTTTTAAACAGCTCATGAACCGATTGCCAAGCTTGCCGTACTGCACCAAAGAGTGATTTGACATTTGCTGTGCGTTCACCAGAGCCATTATCAAAACAAATTGTAGATTGCAGAGGCGCACGCTTGATCCAAGCATGCTGCGCCTTGACCGATTTCTGAAGGCGGTGTTTCCATTGCTTAATACGTTGAGAGCGATCCTGATTTTGAATATATGTAATGCCTTCCTCAAGAATTTGTTGTAATTGTAGAGCTGCATCAATGCCACAAGGCAACTGAAGTGATGTTCGAGCCCGGTCAGTCAGGTGTGAAGGCAAATCATGTAGCATGGATTGTGATTTCTGCCAAGTGCGAGTTGCAACAGTTCCAAAAGGCCTCTTTTGTATTTCAACCATCCGGCACACATGCCGCCAAAGTCGACGAATAGAAAGGGAAGCAGGACCATCTTTTTTACATGGAGGCCATACATGATTGGATGCAAGCCGAACACATCCTCTACCCTGATGAAAAGGACGGTCCGAAGCAACAAGATCCCATAAAACATTCAAATGTTTCTCAGCATATATACTCCAATAACGGAAAGCAGAATCAAAATCATTGGAACGAAGTGCATCTTGAAAAGAAGAAGAGATGCTCACAACAGGTTTCTCAAGTTTGATCGAAGAATAAGAAATACCAGGGGATAAACGTCCAAAATCACGACTGCAAGCTGTCAATTGAGAACAACAACCAGTGGCCAACGTACAGTGTAGAGGGGAATGATCAGCGAGACCAGTACGCAAGCCCAAATGAAAGGACTCAAACGAGCAAAGAGCCAACTGGTTAGCAAAGATGTAGTCAATCGTGCTGCCTTGCCCTTTGAAACTAGTGTGCTCATCTTGCAATTGCACCATGGATGCAAGTGAGGTCCACTGTAAAGAGTCTAAACGCTGCAAAAGGGAAGAATCAGACATGGTTAAATTGAGATCACCACCAAAAATTGCAGGAAGACCACGCGCTGCAGAGTCATCAAGCACAGCCTGAATGAGATGATGTGTTTGATCACGCAGTGAACTGTTCCAACGAGAGCCAGCATGCCCACACAAAACATAGCAATTGAAGCGATAAGAACCATTACCCAGCCACAAAGTGATTCCATGCAAACGCCCGGATTGAAATAACCGATGACAAGCAGAACCATGCGGAAAAGTAAGAGGAGTTGTATGCCAGGCAGAACCATTGCGGACAAGAAAACCAACACCCCCTTTCTGTGTGTGGATAGGGGAGCCCCAAAAAACATCATATCCAGGAAAAGAATGCCGAACCAAAGGGAAATGTTGAGACGCCAGATTGGTCTCACAAATGGCAATGACGTCACCTCGAAGTCCCATAAGCGCAGCAGAGCGCGTCTTGCCCATAACACCATCAGAGTTGACATAAACGAATTGCATCTTCGCAGGAAGAGTGTTAGAGAAACCAGTGTTACCATTTATCATCCTCATGTATAAATTCACATGCAAGGACCAAGCACCAAAAGTGCCATGCAAAAAGTGACAAAGGTGAAACCACGTACAATCCTCATTTCTTTGCGTCTGGAGTTTCGCCAGTCCTGGTGGCTGTTCTTTTTTCAGCAGAACTCCGTCGAGGAGAAGCTGGGGCATTGTGTATGCTTCTCGAAGCTGCTTCTGACACAACTTTCTGCAAAAAAGACTGCTGCTGTTGCTGCCGAAGAGACTGACTGCTGGGCATATTCTGAGTAGATGCTTTTGCAGTAGCTGAGGATTCTGCTGCAGCACGAGCTGCTTTTGCCATTTTCTGTGATACGGAGTTGAGAGCCTTAAATTTAATAGGATGGGGCTGTCCATCATGAGTATAAAATAACGCTGAAGCATCTCCCATGGTAGTGGAATGAAAAATTGCTTGACGATCATCCATATAAATAATGTCAATGCCAGTCCATTTGCGGGCATGCAGCAACTCGCACAAACCATGCAATCCCGTAGAAGATGGGACACCAGAGATCTTCCACCGACCAACAGAGGCGGAGTCAAAAAGGCTATGCCGTGTAGCGAAAGAAGAAGCAGCATCAACCGTTTTGAAACGGACAGCCAATAATCCAGTTTTCCCTTTCTCAGCAAGGCCGAACGAAGCGGCATCCTCTGTTGCAAGACGCCGTGCTTCTTCCAATGACGCACCTTCTCGCAACCAAACCAATTCAAAGTTTTCATCAGAGTCAAGCTGTTTGTAAAACACACCATCCTGCCCAGAAGCCTGTAAAAGGGTCAACCTGCCCTGAGTGGCAAAGAAAGGAAAAAGAGCCATTGATTCGTGGCTGTACTTGATCAATCGCAATGTCAGGAATCCACTGTTGGACATGTGCCACCAGAATATTTCCAGGGTGTTCACCAGGAGCCCAACCACGGTGCACACTAAATTTCGCAGCCATTCGACGCATGTGAATATCAATGCGTACTTCCGTACCATCAACCTGCCGTAGCACAGGAGGTCCAAACCCCAATTGTACCAAGAATCTCTGGACAGTGACACGTTCACGTGCACAGTCGTTGCCAGCAACTGATAACGAGCAACTGACAATAGAACGTGGGTATGATTTGAGCCCAAGTGCATCAGGACTTTCAACCAAAAGCACAGCACAAGGTCGTGCTGTATGTCCAACTTGTCGAAGGACTGCAGGAAGCGCATGCTTAGGGCAAATTGAAATCCCACCAGAAGATCCAAGTTGTTGATAAGGCACGATGGGTGCATTCCACTCTTCCGCCAGTAATGAAGGTTGAGCGCGATACCTAGCTTGCTCAGGAAGTGCTTCTTGAATAGATAAGCGAAATTCTCGCTCGACATCAGCAGTGTCAGGAGAAGTGAGAGACTTTGATCCACCCTTAGTTCCTTTGAACTGTTCGCCACGTCCCTTGTTGTATCCTTTGCCCTTTCCCCCACTGCCACCTCCATTGCCATTTAAGGCATGCATACGCTGATTGCGTGTGTGTGAAGAAATAGTCCAAGCCACTTGAAAGGCCCACAACATCATGAGAGAAAAAATCAAATTGCACAAACATCTGCAAAAACATGAAATGGGAGAGGATCTGCACCGATGTCTTCTAACAGCTTTATATCTCCGTAAGCCCACTTTGCGGGCACGACTTCGTTTGAATCGCACGGAGCGAACACACCAGTCAGGTGATACAGCAAAAACCATCAAAGCAGTGAGCAGCGTGATGAAAAATATCATTGTGAAACGTGGCAAAATGCCATTGCACCAAATGCAAAACACTGCAGTCAACAACAAGCAGTACAAAGCATAGTGAATTGTGTCATATGAGACATTACGAAAACAGCCGAAAAGGCCTGACATGCGCTGCCTCATCCCAACCTCCTTCCTCACCTCCGGCACGCATGTCGAAGAAGGTTGCGTAGATGCCGGAGAGCCTGCGGGATCCCAGTATGCCCTCCGTTCCATGGAGGTCTAGCGTGAATCGGCAGAACCTCACCGTTTCCAGAAAGGCCGAGGGGACTGTGTACCCTTTGGCATCTGCGAGGCGCTGCTGCTTCAGCCAGACGAAAAACTCCCATACAACCGGTTCTTGTAAAGGGATTGCTCTTGCGCCCAACTCCCTGCAGGTATCACTTCTGTCGAACCAGCTGAGGAACTTCTGAATGGAGCCAGCTCTTTTCAACAAAGTGGAAGGGCTCTTGACCCCAAAACACGATCTCAAGATCATGGTTGCGTCGCTTCCAGAGTGGTCTTTTTGCAGCGAGGCTGCAAGTTGCGGCCCAACGCCAGAAGCGCTCCAATCAATTGAAAGAATGTTCAGCCACTGTGCACATGCTAAGTCCAAACGTTGACTTTTCTCTTCAAAAAAGTTCATGTCTCGCATGCTCTTAACAGCGTGAACAAAACTTGCACCGTGGGGCATTGTAAAGGAAGTTAACTTCTGCTGCAAGCTATCTGAGGACTGAGCGCTGGAGGATCTATCCATCTCTGCCAGACCCAGGCACTGCGGCAGTGGATTTTCATCTATGTTAAAAACTGCTGCCATGGTTCCAACTTCCCACGGCAATCTCAAAGCTGGTTGCGTCTGCTGAAACTGCGCAAAGCTACTGGCAATGATTTCATTCCACTGGGCAGATGCAAGTGTCACCCCATGCTGTTGCGGAGCAAACTCTTCTGTATCACACTGGGGCTCCCACTGCTGGTCTGGCCCATCAAACGAATGCTCAGTTTGCACATCAAGCACATTGTCTACATCATGCTTAGAATCATGTCCAGGCTCATGAGCAGGGGACGCATCAGCGTTAGATGGACTACCAAAAATATTCCCACCTTCGAAGGCAGTTGAGTGTGCAGGAACAGCCAAATCACGTCTGAAAACAGGTTTTGAAGCAAGCATGTCAATGGCTCTAAATGGAATTTCTTCAGTTTCAAGATCCGATAGACTCGCAACACTTGCACTGTAACCAGGACTTCTCGGCTCATCTGGCTCAACCCCCTGTGACCGATTTTCAGCCAAGACATGAAACGCGCCCACCACACCGCTACCCTTGAAGATCAACTGCAGGAAATGTCACAAAGTCTGCACGACAGATTCGTGTCGCCTAGCGTCCTACCGTGGTATTCGCGGCATCTCATACTTCCAGAGTCGTGCCAGGTCACAAACAAAGTCACACTGCCCACAAACCGCCGTTTGTTTTCAATTGCGTTTTGACTGTTTGATCATTTCATGAGCTGCACTATGATGGTGGTGATGCTGATGATGATGATGATGCTGATGCTGATGATGATGATGATGGTGGTGGTGGTGGCGGTGGTGGAAATTTTGCTCATAAATGATAGTGATACTAACAAGAACAATAATGATAATAGTGATAAGAATCGTGCTAAGAATAGCAATAATAATAATAATAGCAATAGTAATAGCAATAATAATAATGATGATGATGATACTTATAATAATAAGTATAGTAATAATAACAATGATAGTAGTAATAACAATAATAATAGTACTGCTACTAGTAGTAATAGCAGCTATGATAGTGATGATAATAATAATGACAAGGATAAGAAGAATAACAATATTACTAATAGTAATAATGAGAAGAAGAAGAACAACAACAACAACAATAATAATAATAGTAATTTCAATAATCAGTAATAACAAATGAAAAAAATGTGATGAACAATAATTAATCATCAAAAACTGTCGTTCATACTACAGCTTCCGTTGCTTCAGTTTCCCCAACACAGTATTATGTGCATGACATTCCAAACATGTGAATCAAGGCAGCTGCGCAGGTGCTTTCTGTTTTAAGCGTGGTGCAAAGAAGGTCCAATCTGTACAAAATGTATTAGAACCAGCGGGTCCAATATTGGTACAGCTAGACCTAGAAACTGACCCCCATTCAAACTGACACCAATCAACAACCCAAAGGCTGGGGTATGTTGGGGTCAACCAGTAGAGGTGGGGAGTTCCAACAGCACCACCTCCAAGACCACGCAGTGGTGGTGCATGGGGATGGTGGTGGGCAAACAGATCAGGGGAAACTTGAAGCAAAAATGGCCACGGACCAGATACTGAAATTTCCGGGTCCAAAGTATGAACACATATGTACAAGTACATGACACGTTCATACTACAGCTTCCGTTGCTTCAGTTTCCCCAACACAGTATTATGTGCATGACATTCCAAACATGTGAATCAAGGCAGCTGCGCAGGTGCTTTCTGTTTTAAGCGTGGTGCAAAGAAGGTCCAATCTGTACAAAATGTATTAGAACCAGCGGGTCCAATATTGGTACAGCTAGACCTAGAAACTGACCCCCATTCAAACTGACACCAATCAACAACCCAAAGGCCGGGGTATGTTGGGGTCAACCAGTAGAGGTGGGGAGTTCCAACAGCACCAAACAATTCGACCATCGACCAGCCGGAGTAAGAACTCCCCAAAAAAACGATCGATGGAAGCACCCAGTCAGCGGACTGCAGCTGGCCTTTTTCTCGCAGATGAATGTCAAAATACGAAGGCCACTTTCGACCAGTTTGGGTAATCTCAATACCTGATGACTGCAGCAGCTGAATCCAAGGGATGGATTGCTGTGATCGTGGATCCACGGCAACGGAGAGATGTTCTTTGAACCGACTCAATTCGTCGGCTAGCACATTCAAACGGCCAGGGATGTGCGTGATTTGAGGATACACTTGATTCCGTCGCATAAATTGGAAGTATGGGGTCAGCACAGCTGCCAGGGCTGGAGTCATAGTGAGACCTTTGGCCGTGGCAGCATCTGCTGCGCTGTTGTCTGTGGCTTGGTGACACGCGATTGGCCCACGGGTACAAGGTAAGTGGGTTGCAATGCAGAAGGATAATGCAAATTGGGCTAACAACTCCCAAGCTGCGATGTGCTTTTGCATGTCGTCACCTATCCACGGCCATAGCGACTGCGCCTCCTCAAGTGAGATGCGAAACTGAAACCAAGTCGAAGACCCATCAGGAAAAAAGGCTGCACCACCTAGCCCGGCCAGGGATTGAGATGCCATAGCGTCAGCTGTAGCATTGACTTGAATCCAAACTGGATGGCACATTGTCAATGAGAAAGGTGTTGAAGTCAGCAACTGTAGCCATATTTTGAGGGTTTCAGCAGCTTCATCATCCAGTTTCCGGTTTGGTGTAGAAGGATCGGAAAGACCTACCCAAACACGGCGGGATTTGATGTGCAACAGTTGAACTTGTTTCAACTTAACGACATTGGTATTGGCGACGCGACACAATGTAATGCCCTTTCTCAATGATTGATGCTTGTGAGTCAATGAGGTACACAGCTGTAGCTGGTCATCCAAGTGAGCCGTCAGTGTTTGAAACGTCACATGATCCATTCCCACCATAGTAATGGGAATGCGATGCAGAGCCTTGTACAGTGGGATAAGAAGTGGACGTAGGTGACGCCACGCTGAGGTCAACCACAAAAGGCGTCCCACCAGTGACTGCATCTCCCGTAGTGTCAAGCGTTCTGAGCGTCGTATGGATCTGATTTGGGCTGTGATGCGCTCCAGTTTCTCGATGGGGACTTCGATCGTCCAATAAGCAACAGAGATTCGCCAGCCAATCCAATCCACGGTGTCCGAAAGTGCTGCTTTGTGCCAGGACATGGGTACACCCAAAATCAGCAAGAGAACCACAATCAAGGAAGCCCACAAGGGGGACGACGCCTTGTCCAACCAGGCGAGAAGATCATCAACATACTGCCAGAGAGCGTGACCATGGCCTCACCATTATGCCGGCCAATCGCCCCCAATACCAACCGCTAGCACGAGCACCGAAGTTGAGAGTGATGCATCTGTAGAGTTCCCCATTTGCATGAAAGCACAGGAGGCCACCGTCATCAGGATGAACCAAAATCCTGCGGTGAGCTTTCGCAACATCCAGTGTAAGTTGTGTCATTTGTTGACACGCCATGCTGTCAGGGGCACATTGGATCACATCTGATATACGCGGCAAAAGCATATGGTTGGGTAGGACCGTGTTGGCGGTGACCATGCTGATGGAGCTGTCAACCACCAAGCGAGGTGAGCGACCCGGCGCTATGACAACGCCCAGCTTTCCTATGGCAGTTTTGGAATACATCTGTTTGAGTTGTGGAATGCCCCCTGGGACGTGTGCGATGAACCCCGCATCGAGCTCCTCTTGAGTTAGGGATCGAACAATCTCTGGATGATCCTGGGCGCTTTTCCAACTGTCACTGCAATCCTGAAGTGGCACCTCCTCGGGTAGCATACCAGAATGTTGTGGCCACGCCGGAGAGGGAGTCAGTGGCTCATTGACCCCCATGTGCACTCCGGTAGGGAGTTGGAGAAGGAAATCAGCATCAGGATCATGCAAGAATGTTGCCGACCGATGCCACAACTGTAAGCGAAATGGTTGGCCAGGAGAGATATCCAGGAGAAAGTCACCTGGTGGGCAGTCCAGAATCTCAAGCATGTCGTCAAGGTATGGTTTGAGCTCCTCCTCCGAGAGAGGTGGCTCTTTGCATCCAGACAGCAATGCTGCAGTAATTTTGAGGCACTGTCTGCTGTCACTGAGGCGCTTGAACCATCTTGAGCGCAATGCCGCCATCTTGTCGTGTCGTTGCGATCGCATGTGGAGTGCTGTACTCGGCAAACCGCCTCCATCCTCAATTCGACCTGGTGGGTCTGGCCACGACAGTTGTTTTGGTAAGATGGATTGCCAGTCGGCCACCTGTAGCACTTGGTGACCCGATGGCAAATAAGGTCGGATGATCGATGCCAATGCTTGCGCCAGGAGAGCAGGGTACTCTGCCGTAAGCCTGCTTTTGAACGTACCATCAGGGAGACGGACGCCAACAATAGGTTCGTGTGTCCCTGCTGGGTGAGGACACGATCTGGCAAGGTGACAAATGGCTGGTCTGTTCGACACATACATCCATGCTTTGGCCCAGTCCTTGTCAAATTGACAAGCACAGGCTTGAGCGGCATAGGGGGCAACTGCATGGACCCACTCATACATGAGAGGGTCATCCCAAGTCATAGAGGTAGAAGGATTCTCCAAAATGATCAAGCCTGCATGTCGATCAACAGCAGATAGCAGGATTCTCGATCTGTCATGGATGGTCGAGCTTTCTTGTACCGCGATCTGCTGCTGGATTGTGTTGGAGGGCAGGCCATCAAGGAACTCCGGGGTACGAACTGGGGCAGGCCCATTTGGTCTCAAGGTGGCTCTGCTATGTTTGCAGCAGTATGGAGCAGCAAGTGCTGCCCCAATGCGTCCTGATGAGGTCAATCGAAGTAAACTTTCGAATGTGTCATCATCCAAAAGATCCGAGCCGTGAATAAGGTCAACTGGTTCCACCCGATCGCCAGCAAGTTCTTGGACTGCATTGCTCACTGGCATTGAGGCACCCGAAAAAATGTCAAGAAAAAATCTGGCTGTGCTCTGCGATGAAAAGTTTCTGCTTTGAGAATAAGAGCTTGGCAAAGATGAGGAGACTGACACCACAGACGCGGGAAAAACTTCTGTAGGAGGCTCCTCTGAATTGCATGCATCTGGCACTGAAACTTGTGAGCAAGGTCAGTGTGGCGACTCTTTGTGCCTGGAGGCCGGATGAAATCCACCACAAGCTTCCCCATTCGCTTTGGCCACTGGGCATTGGTGCGCATACCTGCACTGCTGACCTGATTTGCACTTGCCAAGGTGATATCTGATGCAGATGCCCTTGCCGTCACTGGTCTTCTTCAGCCACGCATCATTCCATTTGGGGTTCTTCCCTGCGGGTGTAGAAGGCTTGTCCGCAGCTGATGCCTTAGGCTCCGGCTTCGGCTTCTTGGGGATGGGTTTGGGAAGCTCCGGCTTGCGCTTCGGCTGGTCAGCCCTCGGGTTCATCAGGGGTTTGGGCCTTGGGGCCAATGACGTGTGGAACACTTGACGGCAAAAGGCCACTTCATTCAGCACATCATTCAGTGACCATTTGGAGTCAGAGAGCAGCTCGACCACTGCTGTCCATGCAACTCGATCAGCGTCCAAGATCTCCGTCAGCGATGGTGAACGTAAGTGCTGGTCCCTAGGTTTGAGTAGTGCAATCTCCAGGAACTTGGCATGGAAACGTTTGAGGACAAGGAGATGTGCCTGCCCAAGCATTGCCAATGCCGTGGAAATCAGACCTTGAAAACGCGTCACAACTACTTCTGGGGAGAGTTGGTGGTTGATGACTGCCTCCGGTTGGTCATGTAGCGCTGTTTCCCCTTCCGATAGTAAAGAGCGAAGGAGCTGCCGTTCATTGCGAGGTCGTCTGTGTTCCAGAAATGCCTGCTCATCTGATTCCGATGTACGGTTCTTCCAAGGTACCCAGGCCAAGCAATTCCCATCAATGGCTTCTTTTAGAATGCTCAAAAAGGAGAGAGATGGCATCGATTGAGGCGTCAGCAACTCTCCCGGATAGTTCTGGCAGAACTCGGCTCTGAGGGATTTCACATCAGCCATCGACAGCTTGGATTTCACCAGGGGTGCTGATGAGGTTTCAGTATTGGAGTCTCTACCTGATTGAACACATTTGCTGATGCATTCCTTCAGGACCCTGCGGATCGAAGCTGATTGAGGCGAAAACGTAGAAAATGTTTCACCAGCTGGGATCAAGCTAAGATACTCAACGAATTCTTCCATTTTGGACTCATCATGCACCCCATGTGCCAGGAGGGCGATTGTCGTGTACCCTGATGTCACAATATGCTCGATCTGTATGGACGGCATGTGGCATTCAATCATGAGGGCACGGAAGGTAGCTGGATCATCCAGCGGTGAACTCTGAAAAGTCATGGTTGATGGCCCACCGACACTTGGCCACAACACTGATCGCCCCAGGGCTACAATAAATTGAAACACAATAAAGTGAGCAAATAAAAAAGTGCTTGGATAGTGATCGAATGTGAAAAGCAAATCATTGTCCTGACAATTCCAGCTCATGGTGCTGGTGTTCTGCTGAAGCCGCAATGTCATCACGACGGGATGAATCATACGCACAAAGAGAATGCCATGACCATTACCGTGTGACAGATTGATAGAACCAAGACTGCCACATTGGTCAAGGATCCCCTTTTTTCCAGCTGATCACGCTCAAGCCTGGTCTGTTGCCTGGCACTCGTGAGACGGGAGATTGGAAAACAATGACTCTGCTGCTTGTCCACCAGCTGCAAGGCGAACTGGTACGAGAATGTCGAACAGGGAGGTCTTCAGGTGTTTGAATGTGAGGCGCGCCTCTGGGCCAATCAACGTGGAATCAGCCATGATCCACTGAGACACCATCTCGAGTGCCGCAGCCAGCTGGAAGGCTAACAGATGGGCCTGGGCTTGCGTCAACGACAAGACCCATGTGATAACCGAGCAAGGATGTGCTCTCGCAGGCACCCAGTTGGCCGGTGAGAGATCTCCTGCCTCTGGATCACCAGCTGCCAGAATGTGACCGGCCACAGAGCATAGCACTGCCAGCAGGGAATGATTGTATTGTGATCCCACTGCCAGCATAAGTGCTGCCACACCAGCCAGGGCAACCTCCAACTGATCCCTGTGGGCTTGGACCCTGGACCATTCTTCGACAAACGGCAGGGACGCCAGCACCATGTCATTCAATTTGCGAAAGTCGCACATGGGTAACGTGTCCGGCGGGAAACAACGCTACTGAAGATGGTGCTGTGAGCCCGTGACAAATCCTCCAGCGGGAGTGAAATGACTATCTCACCAATTAGTGCAATTGAGGGAAGTGAAATGAGTAAAATGGTTGAACAAGGGTGCAACTACCGCACTCACGACACGCCTTTTTTTCCGAACTTGCTCAGTCGAAAATTTTGGAGCACGGTGGCCGCATACACAGTTTGTAGTCCGACGGAAAGATCTCTGCTGGAACGATCTGCCCATCCAATGCTGATCTTCTGACGTTGCAAGCAAATCTGAACGCTCTCACCAAGTCTCCATCTGGAGCTTGGACCACGCATGCTGAATCATCGGGTTCACAGCACGCAGCCACATGGGCGACCAACGAAGATGTGTTAAGCAGAAAGATGCAGTCAGTGGACTTGGCTTGTACCACAGTCATAGTCAGTCCAGGGGTACCATCGTGCTGACTCTCGTCTTCAGATGATGAACCTGAGTCTGTATCTGCAAGATCGTCCAGTGCTGGCAAGCAGTTCACACTTGGGGCTTCATCATCGATGTGCACTGTGGTGGCTGGTAGCGTGACCGGAGCATCGGAGACTGGTTTGGCCCCTCCTCGTAGCATAGGAATCACAGGGCGGAACCCCTTGGAGATACGATGGACAATCAGCTTCTGAAGATTGATTGCTTCATGTACATCATCGCGCCCATACAAGGATACATTGAGGCGAGTGCCTGTAGCTCTATGGTGGCCCTGAGCCATCCTGGCTTCTTCTGATGCCCCCACTTGGCGAGCCCAGCTCAAGAAAGTGACCTTTGGGGAGTGGGCCCCAATGCTCACGAGCGATGTGTCTGGAGACGCAGTCTTGAGCAATCTACGCAAGATCAAGATACCTTGGGATCTCGGCATAGGAGCCACGAACATTGGGTGGTCAGGGTTCGGACCACACATGGGGAGCAGGAAATCCGGGACAAACCCCGGAAAGGCCTCTGCTGTTCTCTGTAGTGCCGCCTGAACAAGGTTAAGCCATTTCGTAGTCCATGATATCGATGTCATCCCTGAGAGGAAACCACAAGTCAGAAATGCGAATGGCATCCCCCGTGTTGTAGTTTTGGTCTTATTAGCCACCCCTCTGATGGCATCGGCATCGATGGTCAACGACGAAGGTGACACCCAAGTGGCGTCGCTCCACCGAAGGGAGCTCCATACCAACACAAGCAGGCACCCCATGATGAGCCTGTCTGCTGCGGTACCCTGATCTCGCAGGATCTGTGTTTCAAGAAATACCACGAAGCTCAACGGAAGAGGGGCAGCTTCTCTCCTCAGCACCAGCTCAGAAGGAACTGTGTAAGACCTGATGATAGGTGATGAGAGGGCATCCCTGAGCATTGGGAGGCCGGCATATCGTGCCACCCATGTGAGCGCTCTAGATTGAGCAGTCGCAACCCCCAGTGAACTCTTCGTCGATGAAACCTGGAGATAGTCTGCTACTGTCAACACTGAAGGCTGAAAAGGGCAGACCCCAGAACATGCGCAAAATTCAGACCACTGGTTCCACGACTTCAAATATGCAGCCGGAGTCGATGGCGCAAAACGCGCGATGACTTTCGATCTGTGCAAGGTTGCATTCAAACTGCCATCGGTGGTCGAAAACAACTCACTTCGAAGACCAGCCCTGTCAAGCAGCTTCAGCCAATCTTGTATATGCTGAGATTTCAGTTGCTTGTGCAGAGCCAGCATAGTTGTTGAGTCCGCCAAAGTGGGACGTACAACCATCGCATCCAAGGAAAGTGGTTGAGAAGTCGGCGTCGACGCCTCCAATGACAGAAAGCCCCCTGGAGGAGCGGATTTCTTGGGTAGAGCCCCAGGTAATGCCATTTGGCAGGCCAACGAGGTTGATCGCATACAAGGTGATGGGGCTGAGCTCACATTAGGCAGACCACCACAAGCAAAGTCATCCAGACCACCGGCACGACGAGTCATAGATGGTGGGGCCAAACCCCCTACAGACAGTGTGATCCCACCAGATGGTTTGTAGTTGGGACTAACCATACCCTCCTCCCAACGATTAAGCTGATGCCGTGGTGAAGTAACTGATGCCTTGGGGCACGGCAACATCAAAGATGGAGGTTGTGGAGGGTCACGTCTCCATCGCTTGACTCGAAACTGTGGTTGTGGTTGGGAAGCAGTGTCATCTGTATCTGGATCACCAGCACCAAGTGGGCCATTGGCAGGGCGCTGCCCGAGTTCCCTCATCGGGAAGGACCGTTCTAGCGGAGGGTCCATGATACGATCACCCTAGTCCAAGCAAAAACCGCTTGAACCTAAAAATCAAAACTGGCATGAGGGACAAAATGAATGCAGTGATGGCGTCGCATGATCTGAAAAGAAAGCTGTCAGCGGACAACATAACAACTGACACTTCAGGCGGAAGAATCAGCTTTTCCTCGAGAGCATTGTTAAAGTGTTGCAATATAACCCCAGTGCGTGTGACTGGGTACTTGAGACCTAAAGCCCACTCCACTAACCTGGGCAAACAACTGCACAGCTACCGCCAACAACCGGCCCTCGGTCCACAGATTCAGTACTCCTCAGGTGGAGAGATCCAACTCTGCAGAGTGTTGGGGTGCATCTCGTCCACCAGATCAGGATGTACCGAGACCAGGGTCTTTGTGAGCACCGCTGCATTGTGTGTGATCATCTCCAATGACCTTTCCAATGCTTTGATGCGCAGCCTGGCGTCATCCAGTTCGTGCATCTGGGTCCACAGGCGAGAGGTCACATCCACCAAAGAGATTGGTTTGATGACCAAGTCGACACCCACGACACGGCCTGGGCCCGAGAACGAGACGATCCGATTCGGAAACGCCTTGGTGCAGTGTTCCCAGACATTGGAGAAGGCAGGCTCCGGCAAGAAAATGCGATAGTCGTACTCCTCGTCAAACGGGTTCTCCCAACCTGAGCGATACTGCCAGAATTGCTCGATCGTAGGCTCCAGCGGGAGGTCCTTGGGCAGTTTCAGTGGCAGAAGTACCTGATTTGGGTCAATCGCTAAGTTCTCCAAGCCGAATGCCTTGAAAAGGCGCTCCACAGGGATAACCTCTTCAGATCCAAAGGTCACCGTGAGGTTAAATTGAGCAGCAGGGAGCGCGACCCCCGTGAGAGCCATTGCAACCACGCAGAGGGTGCCCAACCGACAGTGAAAAAGAAATAAATAAAATGGATTGAGCCAGCAGCGGCTGGGCTACAACCACTGTCAATGTGGCATCATGCGTTGGCAAGTGCAAAGCACACGGTGCAATGCCACTCATGGAAAATGGTGTTGGTCGAAGTGCAACCCAAAACCCCAGGTGCCCCCTTTTTTGTCGCGGGTCTGCGAAGGTAATGAGCTGCAAAGGATGCCACTTTGAGCAGGAACTCTCCCAGAATGTCACACAGGTCAAGCCAAGTCAGCTTCATCAGTATTTGACGGACCATCAAGAGGTGGATCTCTGGGCCTTCGAGGAGTGTTGACGACCACAGGCTGACGTAGATCTTCCAATGAGCGTGCAATGTAGGCCCTGGTGGTGAGCCAGGCTGCCGCAGCATACTCAGAGGATGGTGGGCCTGTGCCCCGACTTCGCATGAGCCTCTGGTGAACATGCAGTGCAAAGTCAGCAAGGAATTGATGTTCGTTCACCGTAAGCATGGGTTCAACAATGGTCGCCGCATGCTGGCAAACTAAGTTAGGGGGTCGACGCCCATCATGGCTAACAATCTGATGATCCCCCCTGACCGAACCAGCTGTCCCCAGGCGTGGGGCGTCACCAACCATAGGCCGTGGGGTCATACAGGAAGCAATGGGTGCACTTGTATACGCTGTGACCTGGATCCCATGGACTGCGGAGGTCAGGCAGCCCTCATGTTCGATGCCCTGAACCAGGTCATGTAGTGACGAGGCCGGTGAAGTCTCGATCGTGCCATGGGAAATCACCGATGGTGGAACTTCCGAATCACCTAAAAATCGGATGGATACCCGCCAAACGTCCGGGGTATCCAAGGGTCTCCGCAGCGGGGTCAATGGTGCAGCTGACGACATCAGAGATAAGATCAGGTATGGACTGAACACCAGCAGGTGCTGAGCCAAAGCACAGCGGTGCATGACCAACTGCAGCATTACTGAAATAACTATAAACCCAAGACAGTGTGGACCGGCGGGTCACAACCCATCTTGAAGTCAGAATGAAGTCCCACAAAATGAAAGAAAAAGGACACCTGTCTCATGCCAACATGCCGCAAGACAAGAAAGTAGCAAAACTGAAATGCCAATGCAAAGGAGAAATCACAATACAAAACAATGGGTCACAGCAAGCCACACACCTTTTTCAAACCACACGCCTGTCTAAGAATGCATTGATCAATCTCTGCGGAGAGAAGCATTCAAATCTCCAGCAACACCCTAACAAGTCCAATGGAGGAGTAGTTAGAGGCCAAGCCGGTTGCGGAGAAATTGGACTGTGGCTTCCAAGTCCTGCACACGGCGGTCTAGGTCTCGAGCTTGTTGCGACAGTTGTCCAAGAATTTCCATCATGAAGATGAGGGGGACCTGGTGTATCACGAGCAGCGTATTGTCCCGATGATCTCGAGGAGCTTGATGTGACACCATGCCAATCTGCCCATTCAGGTGATGTGCCAGTGTGGCTAACTCATTGTACATTGAGATGTCGGCCACGTAGAAGTGAATGACCTTCGTCGATGACAACTCTTCATCCCAGGGAACCCAGTAAAGGGAAAGATCATTGATAGGAGGGTCAAAACCGCGAGTTGTTGGCCACATCACTGGATAGATAAGGTTGTTGATGTCACATTCGACCTGTCCGAGCTCGAGGTGAACCAGGAGTCGATTGAGATCATGTGGATGGTCTCCAGACCAGAACTCAACCTGAAAACGTATTTCAGTAGGTGGCAGAACCGCCATGCGCAGAAGGTAGACGGGCCACCTACAGAAGGAAAATGAAGACAAATCAATGCCCCCTTTAATGAACCTCCATGACAGCAAAGTCAATGAGGCACGCGGGGACAAACAGATCAGGGGAAACTTGAAGCAAAAATAGCCACGGACCAGATACTGAAATTTCCGGGTCCAAAGTATGAACACATATGTACAAGTACATGACACTTCTTGATAACAATGAATAATAACAATTCATAATGAGCAATGATATTAAATGATGACAATAACAATAAATCACGAGCGCAGTACGAATGGTATTCGGTATGCCGAAACATATCGGGGATTACCAACTTCCGCACCTCTTCAGCACCAATGTTTCCGCGGCCAGGCCCCGTCAGGAGAGCGCCTGAGCTGGTGGAGATTGGCTGGATGTTTGGTTTGTGCCAAATGTTGCCAAAAGTTCAAAAATACCAATGAATTGGTTATTGTTTCTTCCAGTTCGCTTTGGAACCAATGATATTGGTGTTTCTGGAGGAAAAAAAAATATAGTGGATCAGTCCTATAATTCCAACATGAATGGGATGGTTTTTGGCGAGTTTGGGATAAATCCCAGCCTCCTGCCAGCGGCAGCCACCAAATGTCCTGCCCAAACCTCGCAGTTTCAGTCACTGAGAAAAACATTTGGTCATGAGAGAGAGTACTTAGATTCATACGTTCCTTTTTGTAAATGACTGACATAGGATGCACCCTCCATTAAATGCAGTAGCTGTTGAAAATGGCCCATTGAGTTTGATGATTTTACCAAGTGAACATGGTGATTTTCCATAGTTGTGTCAAATTACCCGAGGGTATATAAACCTGTTCGTGTTTTTTGACAAAAAAATCGAACCAAACCTCTTTGTAGTTATCAATCCTTGCCACGTATTTTTTGGTCAAACCTCCATTGGGTGCTACCAAATCATTGACAATAAAATATAAATAAATATACATCAATATTTGTACATATATAAATAAATATACACCAATATGATCAATACAGTGGCCGGATGGCTACAAAAACCCATGTTTCACCTGGATGCGGTTGGTGTTGTGACAAACCAGTCGGTCTCCTGTCCTTTCAAAAACAACATTTTCACATTCTATGGACTGGGACCTCCCTTTGCCAAGCAGTCACGGGATGAAGTTGTGAAATTAGTTTCCCGTTGCACCTTCTGTGGCCAGTTCCAACCTGCAGAGTTTCCAATAAGCGGTCCAGTCACAAGAAGATACAGTACTATGAAATGTGCAGACACCCCGAATCCCCCAATTTTTTGAAGGTTCAAGTCTAGATTGTTGTGTCTGTGTCTCATTGGCAAAAGAACTTTGGATGGAGTTTGCGGCAGCTGCACTGAAAATAAAAATCACGCTGTCACAGCCTTTTGCCAAACATGATTTCCACGCCTAAGACAAACAATTCAGAGGTCCCTTTCTTTTGGATTGGATCATGTTTGACCCTCGTTTGAATTCAAATCAATTTGCGAGATCCCCCAATTTGGCAATGGTAAGTGTCCCCCCAAATCTCCTTGCCTGCACCCGGTCGGTCCAAAATCTCCGTTGGCGCAGCCAAGGTATCAGCCTCAATGGGCGCAAATCTGACCATTTCAAACCCTGCCCTAAATTTGGTTTTTCAAAACAGGTTGCTGTTGGTTTCAGGATCAGTATCTTTACCATCAATACGTTCATTTCTTCAATGCCCACCTTGCGCATTGTTGGCGTTTAAAATTAATTCCGAAACACAAATACAACTATGACACGTGCCATCCGTGACCACATGATTTCGTAATCATGTTTATCACCAAAAATTGTTTCGCAATGCCCAAACATTTTATATACATGTTCTCCAAGTTCCAATGAACAATTCTGCGGTCGCACAAAATGTTGAAGTCCCGGGTGCCCAGCTGGCGGATAAAGACCCAAAACGGGAAAAATTGCCCGGCAGGATGCAAGGGTCGCCATGACCTGACGACAAAACATGCAGCAACGTGCGCAGTGGTATGGTGATTCTCATGAACTGATCTACAACTGTTCCATCACCCACACCCGCCTAAGCATCGCATTGCGTTGACTCGAAAAAAACGACTGCCAAGGTCCAGGTTTGTTTTGATTTTGGCAAAAATGGTTGACCTTGCTTGGCATTGTTCCTGCACTTTGGGTTGCATCATTTCTGTTTTTCTTCGCAGTTGTTATGAATTCCAATTTGAAAAACATGGCAACGTGGTCGTTTTCTTGGTGGCAACAAGTTTTGATCCCGCTGAATTTTGGGTTCTAAAGCTGCAACTGGAAATGCAAACTGTTCGGTTTTGGCCAATTTAAACACTATCGATCTGTGTAAAACAATCACTCGCATTTACAAATAACAAACTACATGTAGTGCGCAAAATTTCTCCAATGTCCAAACTGTCCACAAACATAGTTTGTTGATTGCGGCACATCGGGCAAAAGTTATGGCACAACTAATGCACAATGCTCTACAAATTACTACAAGCGCATTACAAAGTTAATGGGTGCATATTTTTTTTGTTTTTTGTTTTTTTTTCAGTCTGGGGCACTTTTCCGTGCTGTTTTGCTATATTTTGGAGCAAAAACCTGTACTTTGCTGAATTTTGAAACTAAAATGTGCCATTTGCACTCTTCATCGATTTTTCCATGGTTTTAGTCGGTTTTTCCATGGTGTTCATTGATTTACCCAAAGTTTTCATCCATTGTTCCAGAGTTTTCATTGAGTTTTCCATGGTTTCAATTGATTTTTCCATGGTTTCGATCGATTTTTCCATGCATAACATGCACCTGGTGAACATATAGAATATAGGTTGAAGCACAACCATGTTGGGTCTAAAAAATGGCACTGGATGCTATCATAGCGTTGGTTGGTTTAGTGTTTATTTAGGGTTAGTTTAGGGTTGGCTTAGGATCATGTAGGATTGGTTTAGGGTTGGTTTAAGGTTTATTTAGGGTTGGTTTAAGGTTTTTTTTAGGGTTATTTAGGGTTGGTTTAGGGTTTGTTCAGGGTTGGTTTAGGGTTAGTTTAGTGTTTATTTAGGGTTATTTAAGGTTGGTTTAGATTTATTTAAGGTTGGTTTAGGGTCATTTAGGTTATGTTTAGGTTTGGTTTAGGGTTTATTTAAGGTTGGTTTAGGGTTTATTTAGGGTTGGGTTAGGTTTTATTTACGGTTGGTTTAGAATTTATTTAGGGTTACTTAGGGTTGGTTTAGATTTATTTAGGGTTGGTTTAGGGTTTATTGAGGGTTGGTTTATGGTTGGTTTAGGGTCATTTAGGTTATGTTTAGGTTTGGTTTAAGGTTTATTTGGGGCTGGTTTACAGTTCATTTAAAGTTTGTTTAGGGTCTATTTAGGGATATTTAGGGTTGGTTTAGGTTTTGTTTAAAGTTGGTTTTGGATTGGTTTAGGGTTTATTCCGGGCTAGTTTAGTGTTTATTTAGGCTTGGTTTAGGGTTATTTAGTTTAGGGTTGGCTTAGGGTTTATTTAGGGAGGGTTATGTTGGGTTGGTTTATGGTTGGGTAATTTAGTGTTATTTAAGGCTATTTATGGTTATTTAGGGTTTATGGTCGGTTTAAAGTCTGTTGAGGGTTGATTAAGGTACATGTAGATATACAAGGTGTATATATATAGATAGTTGGGTAGGTAGGTAGTAGGTAGGTAGATAGATAAATAGATAGATAGATAGATAGATACATAAATATATACATAGGTAGATAAATTAGATTAGATTAGATTAGATTAGATTGGATTAGATTAGATTAGATTAGGTTAGATTAGATTAGATTAGATGGATAAGGATAAGGATATAGATTTAGATTTACATTTACATTTAGATTTAGATTTAGAATTAGAATTAGAATTAGAATTAAAATTAGAATTAGAAATTAGATTAGATTACATTAGATTAGATTAGATTGGGTTGATTAGAAAACACTAATTAGATAGATAGATCGATCGATCGATCGAGCGGCCCCGCTTCTATGTGGCTAACTCTTTGGTGCGACGGCAGCGGTCTATTCTTTCAACCGCGTCAGCCGCAGCCTGTGGTTTCTGCTGAACAAGATGCTGGTGGTGCCATGCGCGGTATTCTACAGCTTCACGAAGCCCAGGTGTTGCACGGTTTGCTGCGCTATGCGTGCGGCTTCTTTGCTGGCAGAAATTTACATCAAGTCTGCGCAGAGATAATGGCCATGGGCACAGTCATGCTCGTCAGTCGAACCCAGCTGATTTCTGTGATTATGCTGCAAGCTGTGCGCGCGCGTGCCTTCCCAAAAACTTGAATGCACAAGGCGACAAGAGACCTATTCTTGTTTTCACCGGTGGCGCTTGGAAGGTGGAAGGGCCGGCCTGGGTGCTGTGGTTGTGGATACAGTCTCAGATCTCAGCCCTGTTTGGGCTGGAACCGTGCCTGAAGCGCTCCTAGAGAAGTGGCGCCATCAGGTTGGTGAACAGCTCATATAATTGAGCTATACGCCATCGTTGCTTTGAGATGGAATCAGATGCGTTGATAACGATGCAGCCCGATTTTCAGCGATCAAAGGATTGAGCCTTAGCCTTGCAATGGCGACTGGTAGGACTTCTTTACTACTTGAATCTTGCACCCCACCTTTAGCTGGTGGAGAGGGTTCTCAGCTTTCCAAACCCGTCTGACGGGCCGTCCAGATGAGATGCTGGAAAGATTCTGAAACTTTGTTAAAAATCTTAGGTTTGTCTGAGTGCCTGCCTTTCCAGCACCCACCTGAACTGTTCGTCGTCGTCGCGGCTCAATCAGTATCGCGTCGTTCTTGACGGCGCTGATAGATTGCCAGTGGTGGTTCGGTTCCCCGCCGGTCCGCAAATAAGACTGAAATCCCACAGGACTATGTCTAGAGCATAAACGGCCGTACCGGAAGAAAAAAAGCACGCATCTGAACTGTTGGACAAACTGCTTGAGTTCAAGCTGATCAATGCGGATGAAGTAATAGAACCCGACCAGCTGGAAACTGATGCGCAGCAAGAACGGTCATATGCTTTGAGAAGAAAACCCGAACCAATACATAATTTTTCAGAACGTTGACATGTTTTTGCGATGCATTTGTGGGTTGACCTTCCCATCAATGCTGATGGTGGCTGTTTGTGTTTGTTGGCGTTTGGGCTCCGGCCCCTTTTGGTGCTTTCAGACATAGCAACTACGAGTTGGCAACAAGGGCTTCGAACAAGGGAGGCCCCCACCGCGTCTCCAAAAAGTATGCCGATTTCAGGTGCTAAAAACGAACTCTCTGGACATAACAAGATGCTGCTCCTATAGTGACACAAAGATCAGCAAATGTGAAACACTTCCTCTGTACATTCTGTCTATTTTTTGGTCACAAAACAAGACATTGACCACGCTATTATTCCATCAAAGTGGTTTCCCTGCGACCTTATCCACCACAATTTCTCAAATTCGGGCACATTCCCCTGCAACCCCTCAAAGCAATGATTCAGCAAAGTAAGCTAATCATTCTTTGCAGCATCTGCACACACAGACTCTGCGAACTAGCTACATTGCAAAAGCTGGGACTTTAATTTTTGTTTCGGGGGGCAAGCGGGATGCTGGGTCTGTCACGTGCACTTGTGCCAGCTCAAGAGTCCAACCTGTCACAAAGAAGAGTCTATTTTTTGGCTCTAAGAGGACAAGAAAAACTAGACACGCAAATACGGGCCTCCCCGGTAAGGCGGCTGATGTACTTGGCAAGATGCTCTGCCACTCGTGTAGCAAGGCTGCGTGCCACGCAGCTAGAGTGCTACAGCCTGTCAAGCTTGCACAATATGTCATTGCTCACTAATGTGTCAGGCTCGGGCACCGAAAAATCGCCAAAAATCTGCAAACATTCAAAAATTCGCAACGACTCTCAGAAAATTAACATTGAGATTTGAAAAACATGCAGCATGGAAAAAAGTCGCTTAAACGAAAAATTCGGAGAAACGGCATCCTTCTGGATTTCTATCCAAGGACTTTCAACGTTCTGATTTTTTTTCCTCGAGTGCGGCCGATCACGCTCAAAGGCTCGGTCCAAGTACGCAATATAAGACTCAAATAAATAGGACACAGACGCATTCCCTGTGCAACTGTGCACAAGCAGGGCACCAGGCGTAGGGAAGAAGTGTGCAGAGATGAGTGAATTAACTAATTGACGCAAAGATGGCCGTCTGCTTATTGAGCGGCCGCAAAAGTAAACTGGTGGTACCGCTACATAGTCCAATGCCGTCACAATTCCGTCACATAACAAAAACCGAAAAACAAAACAAAAGAGCAAAACACACAAACAAAACAAGCCAAAACACACAGCACAAAACAAACCGAGAAGGGAAAAAGTGACTGGCAGACCAGTTATATAACCACGGTAGTGTGTAAGCGTGATATCCTTGTATCATCGCTTATATTGGTATGGCAGGTAAAGCCAAGGCAGAACCGAAAACACAAACATCACAGACATCGCCATACCCAGGTGTGAGTAAAGCAAAACAGCACTATGCGGAAACCAGGGCTCCCCCCAGCCAGGAGCCCCGAGATCACATAGAGCAAGCCGTGCAGGCATGACAACTCACGAGGTAACACTTAAGTTGCCAGCAACGACAATGCCGTGTAGCAACTAAAGTGGTGAGACAGGTGTGAAACCAAAGGTGAAAAGGACCTAAAGTGAGAAGTGATGTCCAACACCTAAGGCTCTCAGGGCACTCTCAGAAGCAGATGCAGTTTAAATCTCGTTGAAACTGTAGAAAACTCCTGAGGTGCCCCCTTCCTTCCCACACTCCCTTTTGGAAGACTGCCTCCCCTGAATTCGTTTCCCTCCTTTTGTTTGTCGCCTGGCTTTGGTTGCTGACTTTCTTTAGTTGTTGCTCTGGGGGTAGCAGGTGGGCCGATGTCATGGACTAGACTGCACCGCAGCGAGTGGTACTGGCGCTGTCCAGGTCTCTGCCGTGCACACTGGGGCGCCCGTGTGCAGCAAAGTCTGCCCCTATCACTCGCACAGGTAGTGAGATGATCGGACAATTGCCCCACTCTACGGGTGAATGGATATTTATTGCTGTGTATTCTGCTGTTAATGAGCCTACATTACCAACATGGCGCTTTACTGCAAGCACTGGATGATGACGATGATCCTCTGAACGTGTCTGAACAGTGAGAGCTACGTTGCAATCGCTTTTGTCCCTCCAGCGTGCAGAACTGGATCACTTTTTTCACTGAAGCACTTTTCTCGTGCCGCTCAGTTTCTTTTGCCGGCAGCTTGGCCCTGCCGGATGCCTTTGTCTGGGCCCACGTGCCGTTCCCCTCCGGGACGGCACTGCTGCAAACACAGTCTGTTGACCTACGTGATTCTGATGATAGAGCTAAGACCTGCTGCTTCGGAGTCTAACTACGGATGCTTGGAAAAGCACATGTGAGAGGAATCTGAGAAGGCTACCGTAGTGTATATATTCGCCAATAGAATGTCCTAATTTGCCACTTCTTAATTGGCAGTTGCACTGATTTTCACACCGTTTGCTGGGCCGCTGACAATAGCAGTACAGTTTCAATGTGCATGTTTTTGTTAGTTTTTTACGACACGGAGGGACTTCCCCCTGTGTCAGGTGGTTCTTGCGTGGGTGTTTTTTGGGCTCTGGTCCCTTCCCTTGTTTGCTTCGCTGTTGTTTCTTGTGCGAAACGCAAATCTGGCCGGGGGAGTCGGTGCTGGTGGCTTTCTTGTTCTGTTTTTTTTTCACGATTTGCCGCTTGCATTATGGAACCAAGGCGTTTCATGATGAATTTTCTAATTTATTTACTCGCTTATCCTGTTAGGACCGAGCCTCTGAGCGATATCGGCCGCAACAGAGGAAAAAACAAAAAAGGCCGTACGGTTTTCTTAAACATTTGAGAACCCCGTACGGCCATCTTAGGCCAACCACAAACTGAACCCCTGCGTCCGACAACAAGCTGCACAATCTTGGGTTGAGGCAGACCCTACCGTACAGTTCGGCGAACTTCTTCATGCATTGGTGGAGCACTACAAAGATATTTCTACGGAATATGGGCTGAACCTCACTGTCCAGCATGGCTGGCGCTTCGGTGACCCCCACAAGAAAACAGCAGCACCAGATCGGCATGATTACGACATCAAGCTCTCTGATGGCATTGAGCTATCGCCAGGGCCCCAGTGGCATAACCTCTATCGATGGATAGTAAGCCAGGCCGATGAGTTTCTATCCTTTGATACCGTATATCTGATTACGGATAACCGTGACCTTTTAGCCGGCACGGTCAAGCTGAATCCTGGGCTAAGTCATTGGCCGGTGGTTGCAGCCTGGTGGAAGGAGAGAACCAAGTATGTTGGCCCTTATGGAGAGCACACAACAGTAGTCTTTGTACCGATTACGTCGGACACGGGACTGGAAAGAGTGCATCCAACATGGGCGGGTACCTATATCCTGGATGCTTGTGTCTACCTCTTCCCCGGCATCAACTTTGCGTTAATCGACAGCGACTGTGTGCCAGTCACGCTGTACGAGATCCAAGAGCTGTGGTGCTCGTGTGGGGATCTCGACCACACAAGCGCGCCGGTTGTGCCTGCCCATACACCAACAAGCCCGATTGCGCCTGCGCACAAGAGAGCACGATCAGTTGATACTGGCAAGGCCACTCTACAGCCAGGCCCACCTGCAAAGCTCCCTAAATCCAGAAGTGTTGAGAACCTGGTTAGCGCCCCCCTGCGAGCACCATTTCCAGGCTCTTCAGACAACCCTGGAGAAGAGGTGGACTATGGCGAGTCTGATGAACGCAGCCCATCGTCACCTGCCCAAGCTGGCTCTATCAGTGGCACCTCTACACCGACCGCCCAACCAAGCCACAATGGAGGGGCTGCAAGCATCCTCCAGGAGGACAGCAGTGGTCAACCCACCAAAGGTGTCATCCTAGTTAGTGAAGCCTTTACAGAAATTAATGCTGGGTTAGTCATCATCTTGGCGTCAGGTCATGAGAGCCCTGTTGCAGAGGCAGATCTTGCTGACCCTAACCGTGACCCTGACGAGATAGCTGCCCTAATTGTGACAGCCTATCACGGACATGTGGAGAGCTACCTAGCAACCACCAGGCCTCCCCATAACACGGAAGAGGCTGTGTCTAGCGGACTGTTAGGCTCGCCACTGCTTGGCACCAGAACGAGAGTAGCTGCTGATTGGTGCCATGGAGTCTACTTGGACAATGGTCTGGCTGGGTGACATTCCCAGTACCTGCAACAGGTGAGTGGCCGAGACATGGCCATCTGAGGGGAATATTGGACGGCTATCAAAAGAGACAACCCAACTTTCATACGTGGGCACGACCGGCCTATGAGCAAGGAGCCCTCCCCACCCTCAATCTCCTCCCAGGCGAAGTTACCATACGAGTACTCCCTGGTGATAAAATGTACCAGGCCATGGAAATCGAGCCGGAGTTTATGCGTCCTGCCATCCTACATGGTTTCGGTACCAATGCCAAGAAAAGGTTACCCGGGCGGCTCACGGAGCTGGCGCACTTTGGGTGGATGCCGTTGGCGGCCGCTCTCTTTGGCACGGTGAAGTGGCTGCCGCAATGGATGCACCACAACTTCCTCCCAGTCATTGGACTACGAGTTCATGCCAAAGTACCGCCCTCCCCGCTCACCGACCGACAATTGGTAGCACTACTGGGATTATGGGAGCGAAAAGCGGACCGAGGACTCCAGTGTCGGGCCCTTCTCCAGGCAGTGCAGCTAGACTTTGGCCTCCCAACCGTGTTTGCAGTAGTAGGCACATGGGAAGTCAAGGGCCATACCTTTGATATTGTCCACTGTGCCCAACAGATGTATACAGGCATGGCATCCAGTGAATCGCAAGCGATGCTTGATCGCCCGCGCAAGTGGGCACAATGGGTTTTTTCATTGGAAGAGCTTTGGGAAGACGATTCCCCCATGCAAGACCGACCTCTTATGATACATTGTAGCGGACTTGGTGGAGGGCTCCTCAGTCCTGATCATGACTATGACCTCTTTTTCCCGAGAGCGCCTGCGAAGGGTTCTTCGTAAAAAAGCAGCCGTTATACTAGATCTTCACACCTTCACACCTGCAGATCTAGATCATCACACCTTCACACCTGCAGATCTAGATCTTCACACCTTCACACCTGCAGATCTACATCTTCACACCTTCACATCTGCTGATCTACATCTTCACACCTTCACACTAGATCTTCAGACCTTCACACCTGCAGATCTAGATCTTCACACCCTCACATCTGCAGATCTACATCTTCACACCCTCACACCTGCAGATCTAGATCGTCACATCCTGCAGATCTACATCTTCACACCTTCACATCTGCTGATCTACATCTTCACACCTTCACACCTGCAGATCTAGATCTTCACACCTTCACACCTGCAGATCTACATCTTCACACCTTCACATCTGCTGATCTACATCTTCACACCTTCACACCTGCAGATCTAGATCTTCAGACCTTCACACCTGCAGATCTAGATCTTCAGACCTCTCACACACTCTTCACATCAGATGCTAGATCT
This sequence comes from Cladocopium goreaui, assembly GCA_947184155.2. Classification (NCBI taxonomy): domain Eukaryota; class Dinophyceae; order Suessiales; family Symbiodiniaceae; genus Cladocopium; species Cladocopium goreaui. Next base: position 90,587 of record CAMXCT020001501.1, read on the forward strand.
TCACACCTTCACACCTGCAGATCTAGATCTTCACACCAGATCTAGATCTTCACACCTGCAGATCTAGATCTTCACACCCTCACATCTGCAGATCTACATCATCACACCTTCACACCTGCAGATCTACATCATCACACCTTCACACCTGCAGATCTAGATCTTCACACCCTCACACCTGCAGATCTAGATCTTCACACCCTCACATCTGCAGATCTACATCTTCACACCCTCACATCTGCCGATCTACATCTTCACACCTTCACATCTGCAGATCTCCTCTCGCTCTTCTTCTATTTCTCTCTTTAGGCGGGGGCGGTGCCGCCGGAGCGCCACGAAACGCAACCCTTTCGCACGAAATGGACGTTGGACGTCCAAAACCTAGGTAAAATTGCGATTTTGAAGCGTCCCGCGCAACCCTTTCGCACGAAATGGACGTTGGACGTCAAAAACTGAGGAAAAATTGCGACTTTTACTGGTCGCGCGCAACCCTTTCGCACGAAATGGACGTTGGACGTCCAAAACTGAGGAAAAATTGCGACTTTTAGGTGTCCCGCGCAACTCTTACGCACGAAATGGACGTTGGACGTCAAAAACTGAGGAAAAATTGCGACTTTGAAGCGTCGTGCGCAACCCTTACGCACGAAATGGACGTTGGACGTCAAAAACTGAGGAAAAATTGCGATTTTACTTGGTCAATCGTAACCCTTTCGCACGAAATGGACGTTGCAAGACGTCAAAAACGTTTGTGTGTGAAAGCGTGTGTGCGTGTGTAAAAAGCATCTGCGTGTAAAAGCGTCTGTGTGTAAAAGCGTTTGTGTGTCAACGCGTCTGTGTGTAAAAGCGTTTGTGTGTGAAAGCGTGTGTGCGTGTGTAAAACGCATCTGCGTGTAGAAGCGTCTGTGTGTAACACCGTCTGTGTGTAAAAGCTTTTGTGTGTAAAAGCGTCTGTGTGTAAAAGCGTCTGTGTGTAAAAGCGTTTGTGCGTCTGTGTGTAAAAGCTTTTGTGTGTAAAAGCGTCTGTGTGTAAAAGCGTCTGTGTGTAAAAGCGTTGCGTCTGTGTGTAAAAGCTTCTGTGTGTAAAAGCGTTTGTGTGTAAAGGCTTTTGTGTGTAAAAGCGTCTGTGTGTAAAAGCGTCTGTGTGTAAAAGCGTTTGTGCGTCTGTGTGTAAAAGCTTTTGTGTGTAAAAGCGTCTGTGTGTAAAAGCGTCTGTGTGTAAAAGCGTTGCGTCTGTGTGTAAAAGCTTCTGTGTGTAAAAGCGTTTGTGTGTAAAGGCTTTTGTGTGTCAAAGCGTCTGTGTGTCAAAGTGTGTTTGTGTAAAAGCACCATGTGTAAAAGCGTTTGTGTGTAAAAGATTTTGTGTGTACTTTGACCGCACGACATGGAACTGTTAGAGATTGAGGGTGACAATGCTTGCTAGTGTATCCGTGCTAGGACGTGGGGAGCTTGGTTTCTCGAGAATTGCATTGTGACAATGTCAGTGTTTGTTTACGATGCAGTGGATCTATGTGATGTATAGCACGAAAAAAAAAATATGTGATGTTTTCATTGAAATGCATGAGCAGTGGGCAAAAAAATACTACGGGAATCATTGTACCGTTCAATTTTGTACCGTTCAATTTTGTTTTGAAATCAAGCATGTCATGGCATTGTTTTGAAATCAAGCGAACAGATATGTATGTCTCGGAATTTCTGAATGCAAAATGTTTGTTTGAAGTCACGCACCCGTGACGTTTGTGGACTTTCTACGACACATTCTTTCATTTGTGCCTGGGAGCTCTGAATTGGCTCCAAAATATTCTTTGCAACCAGAAACCGGACACTATCTGGTAAAAGCTGGTTGGCCGGTTGTTTTGAAGAAAATGTGTCATTGGAAGGAGGCAGACACCACCATCTGTATTTGCTGTGGTGCCAACCAAGAACCCGGCGATCCAAACGAGTCAGACGATAGCTGGACATCTCAGCAAGTCTCTGCTGGCTGGGCAAAGGTCATGACCGTGACAATACCACACTTTCGTCATCATCATATGAAATATATCAAAAAAACAGTCAGAAGCATAGAATATGTTTGGAGGACAATGGCAGCCGAGAGATGTTACATCTGCGGGCACTGCAACGACTGCGTTGTGAATCTCGAGTATGAGCATCCTGCTGACTGGCTGGAAGATCTTTCTGTGTTCACAGAGATGCTGGAACTTAGGTCGTGCCCGTGGAGGTGCCCAGATAAAGATCGACCGCAGTAGCCGGATTGCTGCAGTAGTAAAAGCGGCAAACATGCCACAGCTGCAGCATCATGATACCGACCTTTGCTTGGAAGCAGCTTGTGGGAGCTGGAAGGCTTGCGTACCGAGTGGCACATGGAACTGAGTGCAACTGGCGCAAATTAATCTGTAGCAGTGTTTGTCTGGAGAGACTGTTCGTGACGAACATGCAAAACCAGTAGCCAACTGTTGTTTGTCTGTAAAGATTTTTTTTTCCATCCTGTAGGGACATTGGAGAAATGCAGTGAAACAGGTGTCATCCTTGCCATCATGATATCGAACTTGCTATTGTGGAATCATTTACAGCATTCTTGCACGGACTTCTAGATTCTCTTGGATGCCATGGTACGGAGCCTTTGTTTGTGTACTTTTGCATTTTTTAGCGTTTCCATGGCGACTATGTTTGCCCACCTGTGTTGGCAACTGAGGTCATCCACGGCATCATGGTGCCGAGCTTATTTTGTATCTCAAAGAGCGGATGCCTTGCATTGGATTGTGCGTTGATCATGGTACTGAGCCTGGTCTTGTGCACTTTTGCGATTTTTGAGCATTTCCATTGCAACTATGTTTGCGCACCTTTGTTTGCAACTGAGGTCACCCAGTGGCGACGCGCTTTGTGAGCGTCTCTGTGTAAAAGTCTCTGTGGAAGCGTCTGTGTGTAAAAGTGTTTGTGTGTAAAAGCGTCTGTGTGTAAAAGGGTCTGTGTGGAAAAGCGTCTGTGTGTAAAAGTGTCTGAGTGTAAAAGCGTCTGTGTGTAAAAGCGCCTGTATGTAAAAGTGTTTGCGTGTAAAAGCGTCCGTGTGTAAAAGCGTATGTGTGTAAAAGTGTTTGTGTGTAAAAGCGTCTGTGTGTAAAAGGGTCTGTGTCGAAAAGCGTCTGTGTCTGTGTGCAAAAGCGTCTGTGTGTAAAAGCGTTTGTGTGTGAAAGTGTGTGTGTGTGCGTCTGTAAAAAGGCATCTGCATGTAAAAGCGTATGTGTGTAAAAGAGTCTGTGTATAAAAGCGTCTGTGTGTTAAAGTGTTTTCGTGTAAAAGTCTCTGTGTGGAAATGCGTCTGTGTGTGTGTGCATGAAAAACGTCTCTGTGTGAAAGCGTCTGTGTGTAAAAGTGTTTATGTGTAAAAGATTCTGTGTGTAAAAGCGTCTCTGTATAAAAGCGTCGCGTTTCTTCACGTTCACGGCAATGTGTGTGGGAGTTACCATAATAAAATGAGATAGCACATGTCATTCGCAGACTCATGGCACTGAGCCTCCTGTGCACTTTTGTTGCTCACATTACATTTCTCCATGTTTTCTTTCTACCCCACCCCTTTCATTATCTCTCTCTCTCTCTCTTGCTTTCTCTTTCTCTCTCTCTCTCTCTCTTTCTCTCTCTCTCTCTCTCTCTTTATCTCTGCCCCCTCTTTCTCTCTCTCTGGTTGCAAGACACATGTCATCTGATGCCCTTTACCAAATATTCTCTTCTTGATCAATCTTACTTTTTCACATCATATCTTTCCATAGCTCATGTAAAATTCATCAACTATTCACCGACTATCTTTTACGACTACCATCCTCGGAGCTGCTTGAAAAACATCTTTTTCGCTCTCGGGCCAACCGTCGTCTAGTTTCAGAATCATGCGCAAATGAAGGTCTATGGGCCATCTCTTGCAATGATCGATAACTGGGAGGAACGAGTCACTCAGCTTGGCCTCACGAAAACCACCCACGCGTATGCTGTATATCAGCTTCTTGCTACTGCGATTGGATGGAGGGTATGGCGGAATTTCTTACCAGCGAAATTTGCTGACCACAAGCTTCTGCTCACTAGGGCAGTGCGCCTCGTGACAGCAGCCACAATTCGTCCTGCCCATGCACGACCGCCACACCCAACGTGGGCAACAGCTGTCCGGCAGATTATTAGGTGTTATCACCCCCAAGGTAAGATCCTCCTGCTGAGAGCCAGTTTCCCCCACCTTCTGCGGTTGGCAGTACCGGAGGGGAGCAGAGAAATTGATATCCTGGGTTTCTCGGCCGGGTCATACACTGGACTTGCAATACATGAAGTGCTCAATGACTTCGCGTGTTTCCCTGGCATCACCAAAGTTGCTGCCATAGCCTCTCCACCTGAAATGGAGCGCAAAGTAATCCTCATGCACTGCCTTGAGGACAGCCTCTGTGTATGGCGCCCGCCATCCATAACCGAGCTGAGCTACAATCTTGTGATGATAGAAGGACACCCAGTATGGAGTGGCCGAGCGAAACATTCATATGGACATCTCCTATTCATGAACATTGAGGAAGGCACTTATCAGATAGAACAGCTGCAAATCACCAACCCGGAGGTAATCCCGCACGGGATGAGATGTGAAGGCCTTTTGCGGGTTCTGTCATGGGTAAGTTTTGACCTCCCTGACCACTTCAAGCGCACGCTCAGCATGCTGTTACAGGCTGCTGGGGAAGGGTCTAACAGCTTACACATGGTTCAATTGAGGGAAGAGACGTCAGAGATGACCAGGTTGCGAATGAGCAAGACCTGCAGCAAATATTGATCGACATGGTGCCTACACCGGGCATGGGGAATGTGGAAGGCGGAAGTACGATCCGCGCTCTGCTAACTGAGTTCTTACGTGGGTTCTCCCTACGCACGCTCATCTTTCTCTTGGACATGGTGCTGCCCCAGCTTGACGCTTATCACTCTGGCAGACAACTGCAACATCTCCAGCCGTGGGTGAGTGTCGAGCTGGCACAACAACTAGACCGTGGCCAACCAGGTTCGGCTAAATGTCACGTATCAATATCAAGCCTATGCTGGCTTTCATGTCATGCAGTGGCATACTGAGGGAGCCACAATCCTGCTGTTCAGTGACCCGATGGCCATCCCCAAGTGCACACCGTGGGACTTATGTGCGGCTGGTAATTTAGGCAGTATGGAGTCCAATGTCATGGCTGGACGAGCGCTCTTTGGGTGCCTACACCTGATGGTCAGCGAAGGTGTGCCATTTTCCTTGTCCATGAGAAGGTTACGCAAGGGTCGAGCAAGTCCGCTGAGTATAGAGCCTATCGGCGGATTGCTCCGAAGTCGCTAGAACTAGTCCTAGTATCCCAACCAGTAGCCCAGACATTCTGCGGCCGGCTCCTACTCCAACATCTCGCCAACACTGCTTAACCAATTGAGCTGAATGCCACCCTCTCCATAGTCCTTGAGCAACTTGCGTTCCTCGGGGACACGCGAAGTCGTCGAGAACTGCTGGTATTTGCCCAAGCGAACCCAGCTCCCATTGGCCATGGGCATCCTCCAGCCAGACATCCCGGTACGACGCATGGCCAATGAGCGCAAAACAAAACTCACTGATGCGTTAGTTCAGATCCTCCGTCGACTGCTAACGCCAGCGACAGTAACCCTGCCAGGCTTACATGATTTGTATTTGTGCGACAATTTGCTAGCCCTAGCCGGACATGGAGATGGTCACATTCTCACTGTCACGATAGCACTATCACTAGCCGTTCTCACTGGACGCTCAGACCTCTGTATTGCAGGAGTATTCGGCGCTGGAAAGACGCGCTCCCTGGCGGTCCTGCTTATAGCCCTCAGCTGTGAGCTCGATGACTTCTCTGCAGTCATCTACACCAAGGAGAATGTCGCGGCGAAAGCCCTTGCTGATCAAATTAGCGATCTCAGCCCCCCAACATTGACGCAATTTGGACGACTCCTTGCCGTATTGAAGAAGGCAAAGGAGAAGCTTACGCGACAAAGATTGATGTACGGTGTAATGACCGTAACCGTATCATTGCGACCAAACGCATCCTTATTGCAACCGGAGGATCTGCTACAGCGGAGATGTCCATGCGATATTCCAACTTCAGCCAATGGTTGTCCAGAGTCTGGCTTGCTTTCATGGACGAAAGTCAGCAATATGGCAATATGGCAACTATCACGAAATAGCTGCACTGGCTGCCATTCAGCAGCCTGCTCTCATAGTCTTTGTAGGGGATCATCGGCAGACCCCTGGCGGCCTCTCCAAAGGCAGAGCGGCAGCAGCCAACCGGCAGAAACTGCTTCAGCGTCCGCTAGGGCTGCGAGCGTTGAACCGCCCGAGTGATTATCTCCCGCCGGCACGATTAGCCTGTCTGGTCGGAGTGCTGTGGCCTGACGCAAGCCAAGATAATGACTCGGACATTGCTCGTCTGCTTCACCTGGGTAAAGAACCTCACTCAGGCGTGTGGACAAAAACTCCGGCACAGGGACTGCCACTCTCACTGGCGCGCCTCTTTGATCCGCGGACACTCAATCAGATTAATGCAGGAAGCAGCCTTATTGCTACAGTTCTTGCGGTCCTGTTAATTGCTACTGCACCGGAGGAATTTGGGGTGCCTGAGTGTACCAACACCATGGAGGCTGCAGGATTGGAAGGCCCGCACAGATGGGGCATTATCCTCCCCAACAGTTCGAGGGTGTCCCTGCTTACTTACAAAGCCATAGTTGCAGCCCGATACCCTGAGCTTGTTCTGCATGACCAAGATCCTATCCAAATCGGACATTTCGTTGCTCACGATAATACAGTGGAGTACGGAGGATTCCGCATTGTCCTCTGGGATGCACCGAAGGACCTCAGAACAGTAGTTGAAGATGTAGTAGTTCTCCTGACTTACCTGCAAAGACGTCATCGAGACCTGAGCCAAGGAGCCACCGCGCAGCTACTAGTATTGTGCAATCGCACCGCGGTCCACAACCAGCTCCTTCAGCATGGTTTCCAAACGGCATGGTTGGGACGGTTGCGGATTACTACCACTTCTTCTGCTGCTGGTGCCACAGCCCGTATTGCGGTTATACTACAGACAGGGTGTGGCTTTCTTAGTGGAGGGAGAAGAGGTGCCTCTGCTGACGACAGAGAGGATTGCTATGGGCGGGCGACAGTGGCGCTGACACGTGCCATACAGCATACCTATATTGTCTCCCCACTTGACATGTCAGGGATGGTAGGGATGGCCCAGACGCTTGCGGTGTACCATTATGGATATTACACCCTTAAGGCTGGACAGGTACATTCACACGAGTCTGCCCTCGTTCCATCCGATACAGCAGCTGTTTTAGAGTGGAACCTGGATGTCCCCTTTACTTCGCTGGACAAGCCCCCCCTTGCCATCGCCATGGTTGTCACCATTAATGGAGAGCGCTCCTTGAGGCGATACCGGCTGGTAGTAGCCCAGAAGTCCAGGCTGCGCCTGGTACCTGAGGTCCTAGCCACATTTGCATCTCATGGCCGAGATCATCCCCTTACGGCTAGTGGGTTTTTCCCGTGCTCCATTGATCGGGAATACCTGTATGGTTATGCTGCGGATGGATACCGCTCGCCCCTTTGGCTGTGCGCTTCCCATAATGGAGACCCCGTACTTGTTCATCGACAACGAGGCACCAAAGTGTTCTTCCACCGAGCACTTCAGGACAGAAAGCTCTTTGTGATACCGGGCATCCACTATTTCAATGCTCACCGGCTACGAGCTCACCTGTTGCAAGCTCAAGAGCTCCAACTCCACCCTCGAGCAAGCAATTTAGTAGGTCCTGACGGAGCCGGAGATGCGGTCGAAGACCCTTCATCCGATGAAGAACGAGATACCACGGATGCGGAGACAGATGCTGAAACTGCAGCGGAAGAGGCCTGGTGTCCCCCGATGCCCGACGCGCCAGACGACCCTACTGAGAGTGAGATCGCTGGTGATGCCGACAAGCTCGAAACTATGCTACGTGGGTCTCATCCATCGGTGAATATCTTCTTCCAGCCGGACAATCTTGGCGCATTGCCGGCCTTGTGGCTGCAGGCAAAATTGACTATCTCGCTGACTTCGATCCAAGACAAATTTGCCAAGTTGTTCATGACCATTGCAGCAGAACTGTGGTTGCGCGGGAGGATTGAAATTGACACCCTAGAAACAGTTTTTCAGGCTGGCCAGAAACTTTACTATTCGGCTAGCCGAAGCATTATAGCGAAATATTTATGCTCGCTGATGAGACGTGCAGAGACAGTGGCCACCCCTGAAACAGAATGTCTACTGTACGCCACATATTGAACATATTGGTTTCGGCCGCTACTGTCAGAGTTAATAGGAGCAGCCACGGAAAGTGCTACTGTCAATCGAGACCGAGCCCCCTTGCGGCCCAGTCAAAGTAGTGGAGTGTCTGCCCTCCTGGTATGGTTCCCAGCAAGTTGGGCGTGTAAGGTTGCACCGTTTCATCGGAGATGCTGGAGGTGCTACGCAACCGCCACAAGAAGTGACGATCCAGTGCCCTACCCGGGAATCGGCAAACGCACAGCGAGATGAGGGTGACCAAGTACTTCAAGCAGTTAAGTTCACTGATAAGAAAGTCAATGGCCTACACCTGACCTTGATGAAGACTTGGACTGGCCCTCAACTCTAGCCTGTTGCGGCTCTGACATGTCCCGAAAGACTTACACCAATTTGTTGACCAGCTCAACTAGCAACTGAACCACCGGCACATGTTCTCTCGAGCGGGCCAAACCGCAAGCATCAAAGCCACAAGGGCAGACAACAAAGAGCCGACAACCACAACAACACACCGAGCAGCAGCAACGAAAGAGAGGAGCCCCACAGCACAAAGAACAGAAAGCCACAGAAGAAGCGCACAGGTACAGGCCAACCGAAACAGGGACAACCAAGGCAAGCAAGAGATGCACGGTCGAGAGGAACGGACCCAAAGACACTACCCAAAACAAACAAAAATTCCTAAAGTAATTAGAGAGTATGTGCATGCCTGCCCATAATGCGGACAGACACGCCTACACTCAATGCCTAACTGGAAAGCTGAGGTGGTGACAGTGCAAAAAACTATAGTGTGCCTGTTTACCTGCGGGCAGGCACGCAGTGAAACATGTAAGTGCACTGCAGATCAAAACCTCAGTGTGGCAAAGGTGAAAACAAACTACGGGAGGGGGGGGAGGAAGCGGGTGCAGCTGTCCAGTCTGCAGACAGACACACCCCGCAGCCTCAAAAACGTTGAAGAGTGAAACAACGGGAAACCCTACCAGTGCTGGAAAGACACATAACGAACCACAACTTGCAGGGGAGAGACGAAGTCATGCGGCGATTTTTTTTCCGTCCAACGCCTTCATGGCTTTCGCCAGGTCGTTACAAACGTTCAACCGCAGCAGACAAGCTGAATTGTAATTGCTAGCAAGGCCGTCAATCGAGTCAGGGAGACGAAGTCATGCGGCGAGTGAGGTGTTCAAGATAGTGGTGTTTATCAGCTTTGAGAGTATCCGTCCAACTGTTTGCAAGTGCAAATGAGACCGGGCTCGCTGCTTCTTGAATGGTAGCGAGCCGGGGAAGCTTAGTGCACTTCGCTTTGAACTCAACTACGTTGTCTTGAGGTGGCCTTTTGCGGACTCATCGACTCGGGAAGTCCCTAATCCGCACGTAATGTCGCAATGTGGCTTCAGGGAGGTAGTGAGCCGGGAGCTGGTAAAGGACTCTACTCGTCTGGTGCTTTCTGGTCCAGTCAGTTTTCTGCTGGTCCCTCCCTCCGGATATCTGGTTGTATCTGCAACGGTCCGGTTGTCATACCTTTGGTGTGGCGTGTCGTGGTTGATTGGCTGTCTTCACTCCGCTTCCTGGCAACAAAGGCTTCGGTTTTGTGTGGGGCTCTGCCCTCTACACCATGTTGTGGGCGTTGTTTATGTGCCCCTCGCTCCGTCACTGAGGTATTGTAGAAAAAGCGCCGTGCACAGATCTGCGGTCAGATCCAACGCTTCTTCAAAAATTCCTACAGAACTACGCAGGCGGACGCGTACGTCAACCACGCACACCAGACACAAGCGCAGAGCGTAAATTCCCAAAACCTAATTACACTAAAGCAATACCGTGTCAAAAGGACTGTTTCACCCTCGACTCCCACATGCTGACGTCAAGCTCCTTCTTTTCGCTCCAGACGCAACACGATCAGTCACGGGGAAACACAAACACAACAAACAAAACAAAACCGGGAAAACAGAGGAGAAGAAACAGAGAAAGATGTGTTCCCTGTGTCGGTCTGTCTTATGTCAAGTTATGTGACACAGCAGCTCTTGTTCATTAAATGAACTTCTGACACCAGTCCTTCGAGCCGATGTCTCAACTGGTAAACTCGATTCCAGGTTTCCAGTTAACAAACCTCAAGTTCTTCAAATAAAGCTTTGTTGAAACTATTCCAGCTGCTACACGTCTACAAAACTCAATTTCACTAGATGAATTCAAAATCATCGAAACACTTCCAAAAGTTCTCAAAGCAAACTGGTTCTCATCCAAACGTGAATAACCAGCTCATTAGTCACAAGCTGACTAACTTCTCAAGAACGAAGTGATTCACACAAGGTGTCTGTACAACCTTCTTCTGGATACAAAACCTAGTCAGAACACAAAGTTCTTTCTCCAAATCAGTTTTCCACATAGAGATAGCATCTCACAGCTTCCAATCTCAAAGTAGAATAGAATGTTCTGTTCGATATTGTCAATGTAGGTCAGCCAAATACAGTTGTATCGCTGAAGTCTTTCGACCACTGTAATAGCCAATCCACAATATAGACCAAAGTCTTCTCCAAACAATGTCGTCCTCATAGAGATAACCAAAGCCGTCTCAGGAACGATAAAATGCACACCATAAGATCAAGTGCATGATCCATAGGTCACGATGACGATGATGTAGGTATTGTCCTCACAATACCGAAACATCTCATCACAAAACTCTCAGACAAATAAGATGCCCAAATATGGCCATTGTCTTCACAATACCAATGCATCCCATAGTCCAAACTCAAAGCATAGTAGGTTCTCTCCATCAGATATTTCCAGCTAGTTTAAACTCTTCTCCAAGAGTTTCTAGCTGTGTTCTCATCACTTGGAGAGAATGAGCTTTACAATGTTCAGTGTCCATGACACAAGACGTAGTCTCAATGTCAAACCAATGTAGGTATCTTCAGCTCAAGCAATAAGCTGTACCAGACTCGAGTCGAATCCAGAATAAGATGTAGAACTGATCAATAAACCACAATCACTGGTCAACACTGATCAATGACATCATCCTGATGTCAGAAATGATAAGCCCGAAGACCAATAGAATATTGTGACACAGGATGGTCACATACAAGATTCCTTCCGCAATAAGTAGAGTGTTCTCTGCCAATCTTCCATGACGCGATGAACTCTTGTAGTAGCCTTCCACGTATCCTCTGTGCACAAACTATACAACCATGATGAATGACATGTCGCTTCACCCTTACCCAAAGGGCGCTCCCACAGGGTGTCAAATTTCCATACCCCCTTTCGACATGACATCTCATCCACTCACATCACTTCCAGGTACGGATACTAACCGAATATCCGCAGAAAAATGCTCACGTTCCCGATCATATCCATGATCAAAAGATATCCAAAGAAGCATACGTCTTCCAAAACACAAGGTAGATGATAAAGCATCATCCAAAACTCATCTCGTTCAAGTCATGCACAATGTCGTAGCTTCCAAATTCAAAATCTTCTCTGTTGTGAAAACCAGATGTAGGAATACCAGATTCAGTCCAAAGACTCCTAAAGCCTTTCCAGTACTAAACTCGTCTTCCAAAATCCAGTTCCTCGGATAAACCATGGCGTCAATAACGATATATCTACAGTACTGTTGTCTTCCTACAACAAACAAAACAACAACAGAACAAAACAAAACAAAACAAAACAAACACACACACTAGACAAGAATGGATCATTATATGATCCGGCAGGAACTGAATCCTGAAACATGCAAACCAGCCTAGGTTATTTGATGAATAAAAGAGCCACATGAGGTACTTCTCGAAAACGATGTAGGGCATCCGAAATTGTCAAACGTAGTCATAACCAGATTCCATAGAGTTTTGACCAGCATGTTGAAATCCAAAATAATGTTTCGGCGCTTGTTTCCCAAAATAACCCATAGTTCGTCGGCGACAGGATCTCGGCGAAAATAAGTCAAAAAAACATAATACTGTCGGCGACATGGTTTCGGCGAAAAACTGAGGAAGGTTCTGATGCATGTAAATTTCAAAACTGATTCCAGATTGCGACAACAGTACAGCAAATTGTATAACATTGTTGTTGGGGTTCTAAGCTTGGCCCCTTGCTATTTCGGAAAATTCGAGCTGCAGGTACGCATGGCTGATCAGGCCATGTATCACCAGGGAAGCCAGAGTGTCTTCGTTGGTGGTAGACTCTGGGCCCTGCTACCACCCCCTGCAAATTAGTGAAAACCAATCAGAAGTTTTACATCTGTTCAGATGGTACACACACACACCTCGCATATAGCGAGGTTGGATTTTTTGGAAGAGCTTCGCTGGCGGAATCGGCAATACACCAGTGGGAGTGAACCTGTAATAACCTAATGTACAAACGGGCGATCACTTCAGTCAGAAGAAGAAGAATTCGGAGCTTGTAGAAGGACTTCGAAAGCATCGTGGAAGCTCATGCGTTCAACCATCGCCCACGTCTCATTGAATTCCCCAGATGCCGTAGCAGCCTTCAAGGCGTCAGAAAGATCCTTGGCTAATTCATGGATCCGGGTGGTAAGGCTCGGTTCATCTGCTGGAGATGTCGTCTCAATGGGCACATTGTGAAAAGGATGGTGTCCGTGTACAAGAGGAATCTCGAAATGATGTCGCCAATAGTCCGCTGTACGCAGGGACCACTCCCAGTTGCCCGAAAGACCATAAAAGTAGTGTTCAGGGTCACGACATCGGGAATGCCCTAGCAAGGGGATTTCTTCAATGAATAGCTCCCTGGTGTTGTTGGAGTGGGTAATGACCTTGAATTGGATCTGGTGAACCACGCGAGAAGAGAATTGAGCACGATGAAGGTAGTTGTGTGCAGAACTTGACTCCATTGGAAACGGGACGCGAGGAGGTGCTGGTCCTGAATATGTATCAGAATGGGCCATAGTACCCGTGGCAGGTGCCGTACTGTCGGCTACCAAAGGTGCCGACGTAGGGTTGGTCGTAGTGTCAGGAGCTTCTGAGTGACATAGTGCAGAAGTCTGGGCGTCTGGTACTTGAACTGGGTTGGTAGGAGCGAGTCCACGGGTAGGATTCGAAGGCCAAGACAAGCCCGCCACGGTCGCGTCTCGTTTGTGTTCCATGGGTGAAACTGTCACAAATGCGAGAAATAGTGCACAACGGCTGAGGCATCAAGAATTGCAAAAATAAGCCAATCCCGAAAATGATAATATTCACAAGAATGATAAAAGTGAAGTCCAGTCCTCAATCAAGTGGTTCAATTGCGACGGAGAAGTCACAGCTCAAAGTCAAATAAAGTAGAAATCAAAGAATCCTTTGTGTTGGTGGGGTGTCAAGGGAGAATTGAAAACCCTGTAGCATGGTCTTTTTTGGTCGGCTAGCGTATCAGGGCAGGATCACACCGGAGCTAATTTTGTAACATTGCAGACGTAGTACGAAAGGCTGTCTGGTACCCGGAATGAGGAAAGCGGATTCGCGGGAGTTGTACTGCCGAAGTCGCCATTCAGGTCGGTATTGCTCCAAAAGCTGCAAGACCGTCATATCATTGGAAACTTGGAATGTAGCACCGTCCAGGTCGCAAAAGCGAAACTCCAGATTCGAGGGATCAATTTGGATGTCCCATTGGGACCTCAATCTTTTGGAGATACAGAAGCGAAGTTCGGCAATTGGGATGAGGCCGGCTTCAACTGGTTCCATCTGACGTGACCAGGTAAACAGAGCTTCAAGTTCGTAGCCACTGACATGTCTAAAATTGGAGCTCGCCAGAGCCATGTAGTGTTCACGGTCAGGTTCGCTTCGGTGAGTCAATGCCCGTAGGGGAGAGAAGTCAACCAAGATAAGGACAGGTCTGTTTGGAGGGGGGTTCACATCACCAGGAAGGCCTCGATGTCCAGCAAACCATCCAACGGTTCGTGTACCAAGCGGTGTCTCGATCGTGGATGTAGCGCGATATGGATTAGGTCGAGAAGAACGAGCCATTGCGTCGAATATGAAGTATCGAGGATAAAGCGAAAAGCCCAAGCTGCAAAATGGGTTGGAATGACCACAGAAACAAGCTCAAAGTGTTGGAAATGGAAGAGAAACGGTGTACCTAGTAAATGGTCACACAAAGAGACGATGAATCACAGGTCTTTTCCCGCCGACAAATAATGTGGTATATTACACACTTGAGTCCGACATATCCATCGGGTCAATATCGTTCGCATCCAGTGGACCATGCACTTGTTGAGAAGGGACAGCGGGGCGAGTGAGATGTACAGTACGTTGTAGTGGTGCCGGTGGGGAAGAAGGTGGTGTAGACCGCCAAGGTGGCCAATATAAAGAGGTAGTAGTTCCTTGAGAATGGTGTTGGGCAGAGCGTCCCCAGCATGACTGCAAAATATGGAGGTGGTCCGGTATCGCTTCGTACGGCTGTGAGACGTAGACGTTGGAGTGTTCAGGGTGTGGTAAAACGGGAACAGTAGTTGCCGTAGGGGAGGAGGATGATGATGGAATTGGTACGTCATAGTATCTGCGCCAATGGTTAGCTGTGGTACGCAGGGTCGCCTGGTCGTTGGTGAGGTGCATGTTCTCCAGAAATGTTTCCACTGGTTTCCACGTTTCAAGACCATCAAGTGTCCTTTCCACGATCCAAAGTTCATCTGAACGGTTAGACAAAGGATAGCTCAGCTTCTTGATGAAGACGGAGTGGACAGTGGTAGAGGTCGGAATCATTCGCGCTGCACGAGGAATATAGGATGCCGAGGTAGGATCATCAGGTGGCAAGTGTGAGGCAAGGCCATGTATGGATGTAGGTGGTGAACGGTGTGAGACCAATCGAGCAGGATCATCCGTATTGGAGGTCATCATGTACGATCACAAGAGTATGATAACGAGAAGTACTGAACTGAAGCCAAAAAGCCGTGGGGAAGGTCAATGATGAAGGAATAAATAACGAACATCACCCAATGGAAAACGAGAAAAGGATGACACAAGGGAAAAACAGAACCGGGGTGGTGGACATCATAACGAATGTTGTCCTTTTTCCTCATAGACGTGAGCCTTGCCGAGGTCCATCAAGACAGCTAATCACTCAGCGGCTTTAGTGTATCGGGTGGCCGTGACGAATGGATGCCCACGGGGAATCACTTGAACATGTACAGCAAAGCCTGTGTCTTGTGCATCTGGATGGGGTGTCAGCAGCAACGGTGAACATTCACGAGTCGTGAAGGCATCGAGATGTTGATGAGTTTTCCATCTCGGGTAGAACCAATTCAAAACATCCAGAAGAGAATGAGGAAGGTCGTCAAGCATCTGAGCTCCTTGATCGGTGTCAATCATCATGTAGAACTCTGACGCTGGTAGGTGTATCGACCAGTGTTGTAGCAACGTGTCGGTGACTACGGTTTTGAGGTCTGAAACGAAATGACTGCGAGCATAGTCCGGGTAGATCACCTTGAACGTCTGGAACAGGCTGTCATAGGTGGCCGTAGGAAGGTTGCCCGCGACCTTGGGGGCCAAGATGTTGTAATACGGGTTGCGTACGGCCAGTTGTTGCATCGGCTTCAGGTCCAACTGGAAAATAACCGGTCGGTGAGGTGTCGTAGGCGAAGACCGGTTGGGTGGGTGCTGAAATGACGTAGAGCCCATAGCGGAAGACGACGTCCTGGTTGGAGAGCGTGAGCGTCGTGTAGGTGAGATCCTCTCGTGGGACATAGCTCTCAGTTGGCAATAGCGGTCCAGGTGAATGCGGAGAGACATAATAAATGGCTGGCGGGTTGTGTGATACGACGTGTCAGAATTCAATGGGGCAACAGCGCCCATGGTTCTGAAGATTAACAAGAAGAAAAATTCCCAAAAAGGAAAGCCAACTGGTTGGTGAATCAGTAATACCGTGCCGCAAACTACCTTTTTCTTTTGGTTCGCATATGTCATTGGTCAGCCAAGTTGGTCTTTGATCTTATTCCACATAGAGCGAACATCTTCTTCAGACTTGCCCATCTTGGTCGAGATCACCTTCCATGAAAATCGAGATTTCTCGTCAGCCTTCAGAGTGCGTAGTTTCTGTTTGTCTTCAGAGGTCCAGAGTGACAGTGGGCTCGAGGAGCGGGATCGGGATTGATCACGTCGGCGACGACGCTTGGCAGGAGCCTTTGGAGCGGATTTGGCTTTCTGTTTGCGACTTGGCGGTGATGGTGTTCTAGTAGAAAGCTTCGAAGGTGCAGGTAAAACATCAGGAGGCGGAGCAGCAACATGTTGGTGTGGCTCAGGGAGATGGGTTTCCACCAGTTCATCCATAAGTGTCTCTTCCTCCTCCAGATCCGGCGATGGGATGGGGGCATTGTCAATGAAGGCATTGGTCTGGTCCGAATAATGTGGTCGTAGCCCATCAGGTTGATTCCATACGTCTGTACTGAGAAGAGGAGTAGGTTCAATGTTGGGAATGAGTGTGGGTGGTAGTAGCGCCATTGCTCGATGTAGTAGAAGGTAAGCATGGTGAACATCATGAAGAAATTGAAGAAACACTGGTTCTTGGATCGGAATTGACGTCGTAGGAGACGAGGAAGCCATGACAATGCGTCGAGTATGGGCCAACAAGTAAATGAAGCCGAGTTTGAGGGTAAGCCAGCTGGAAAAGCACTATTCCGTGATCCAATAAATTCTAATAAGGTCCAAATAGGTGAAACGTTCAGCAAGGTGTGAGTAATGAAACGTAAGCGCTAGCGGCAAGACGGTTCAGGATTTTACCACAATGAGGAAACGTGCAAATATTGACGAATCGGCTTGGCGGCAGTGAAAAGATCGGACTCGGTAAAACCTGCAGATCTATACAAACGATGCAATGCGGCAAAACCTCGTGTTCGTTCATGTGCAGGGTGCGCGCATTTGGCGACCAGAAATAATCGTGAAACAAAGCCTGAAAGTTGGACTGCCAAAGGTGATGCAGAGAATGGCGCCATGACCTGGTTGAAATCGCGTGGAGGGCTGTAGCGAAGGGCAAAAGGCTCGAACTCGATGCAAAAACCCAAGAACTCCTGGTCCGGTTCCGTTTCCAAAATGATAGGATGGCCGTAGAACTCCGGGTGGAGGAAATTGGCGAAGCAAATTTCGTAGTCACAGCTGGGGTCCGACAAGCACAGTCTGTTGTCCACATAGCGAAGGAGGCGAGCTGTGAGATCCATGTTGCTAAGGGTGGTGCGGTAGGTTCGGTACCAGATTTCTTCAGACAGTGCAACAACCATCATGCACAAAGCTGGACTCAGTGGGGAGCCCATAGGGGATCCTCGGATTTGTTCAAAAGCCGTAGTGCCAATGGAGAATTGAGTCATCTTCAAAGACATGAGGATGATGCGTTCAATGTCCCGAATGAAGATCTTCCTGGTCACATTGAGTGTACGGCATGTGCGGCCTTTGACTACGTCCCCTGTGTTGTTGCCCGGAGTTGCCTTCACGGAGATGATCTCATCGGGGTCGGTATTCATGAGGGTCGAGAGGAACTGCAAGGTCAGTCGCCAGCTAGCGATGAAGCGGTCAGTGTCAATGCTTGTGAAAAAGCCCGCAAGATCTTGGTTGTGTATTCGTGGAGTGGGGAGCGAATCAAAGTCAGTGTCCTTGAGGAGCTTGATGAGATCAAATACATCACCCCTTGCCAGATTGTGGGGAAACGCTTGGGGTAGAAGGTTGTAGAGCAGCTTGGCAGTGCAGTTCAACATAGGTCGGAAAGGTGCCGTGAAGAAGCTGACAATGGGTCGTCCGGCCTTGAACTGTTTCTTCCGTTTGGGTAGGACATAGGCATTCGGCAGGTCTCGTCCAGCACCAAGTGCCCAAGGGTATGCTTTGCCAAAATGGCGGTTGATCTCGGCGATGGTCCGCTCGATGATGTCACTCGGGCTTTGCTCCAATTTACGAAATACCAACGGGTCGGCGAAGGTTGTGGTGATGCACTGGAAGTAGAGTACGGGGCAGTAGATTCGTAGGGATGTAGCTCGCTTGTCCTCGTTGTGGAAGACGGCTTCTGGAAAAAGACGTTTGAAGCGGCCGATGTCTTTGTGAGTGATGTGGTTGTTGAGTGTGTGGTAGTGGGATTGAATAGAACGATGCCAAAGCTCATCAATATGGGACTTTTGTAAGGAAGGGAGTGAGTTTCGGGTAGTCCATGTCCGCAAGGCCAGGCGAAGTGATGTCTGGATTTCTTTGGAAGGTGGGAAGATTTTGTTTTGAAGCGAACCAGTCGCAATGGATGTGTGTGGGCCATCATCGAAATGTAGGTTGTCGCCGTCGAGGACCAGGTGGTGATCGGGTGGGAGACCACGAAGAGCATGAGGTCGCAAGGCATCACAGGCACACTTTGGGGTGTCGCCGTCAGCCCATTTGGTAGCGGCTTCTTTGTGATTGCACAAGCTATCCATCACCGAGGGGAACTTTGTGAAGACAATAGCCGTGGAAGGAGTCTGCAATGTGGTGTTGTAGTGTCGGGTTTGATGAACGTGGGAGGTGAGCAGGCGTCGAAGATCCCGAGTCCAATTGGGGCATAGTAGCCAAGGCGCACGAAGAGGAACCGGTTTTCTGACTCGTTTGGCTTTCCAGAAGGTCAAAGCTCGGTCAACGGCATTGACGGCGTACGACCTTTGAGGTTCTCCAAGGTTGTTGGCAAGACGTCGGATAAAGTAGCAGCCTTGAACTCCAATTTCGTTGGATCGTAGTTTCTTCTCCATGTGGAAGCGTCGAACGGAGTTACTGCCCAAATCCTGGATAATCTCCCAAAGTTGTACTCGTCGATGGAAGAGAGGACTATGAAGAGCGTGTCGAACATGATGAGGTGTAGATCGCCAGCGAAGTTTCCGCCACAAGGAAAATGCTCCAAATTGTCGAGAGGTGGAAAATTTGGTACGTGCAATGAGTCCCTTTCGGCAATTGAAAAACTGGTAAATAAACGGGGTGTTCAATCGAGGTTGCCACAATTGAATTAAGGCCTGTTCCAAGGCCCAGAAGTTGGATTTATTGGTGTAGATCGGGAAAACAGACCACATCCAGAAATTGTCAAATCTGCACCAAAACCGTAAGGCAACTTCGGCCAGCACGAATTTATGTTGTTGCACTTGCAGAAATTTCCGATAGCGAGAGTGTTCGCGGTCCAAAACAAACGAAGATGTGGAACCAACATAAAACTTAGGTTGAAAATTAGCAATGTGGCTGAAACGAATATACACCGCCTGAGGGTGCTTGAAACATTGAAGGGCGACTGACAAGTCATCCCAGGATCTGCAAAAGAAAATACTCTGCATCGGGGTGCCTTTGAGCAAGGCTTGGAGTTTCGGATTGGACCGTGGATGTAATAACACATATTGGCCCATCAATACCGTTTGGAGCATCCGAAAAGCAAAAAAGACATCAACAGAAGGGGACAACGTGAAAGGAGTCAATAGTGCAAGAACCAGAATACAAGAATGAGCCACGGCCAAAGTTCGCATAATGTTGGCTGCTTTTGAGCCAGGTGCTTTCAAATAGGCTGCTAGTCAGGATTGCATCAATAACGCCACCGTCATGACCTTGAGGACACTTCATCCGTGGAGGCCCCCTTGTGCTTGCAGGGGTCGATACCCATGGCCACGCTTGCGCGTTGGATAGTTTTCGAAGCATCATCGGGTTGGTTTTGCCACCATTCATTGACCTTTTCCAAGTTCTTCTCCAGGATGTCCTGTTTGGGCTGTGGTAGCTTCAAGGCTTTCAACCACTTGGTGTATTGAGTGTCCGACAATGATGTGGGTTGGTTGTCAACGAGCCAAGTGTTCACGGAGCCCGGAGAGATAAGCAGAGTTGAGGGGTCAAAGGTCGTAGAAGCGGCAGGTTGTCCTTGGAGTGCACGTCCAATCGGTGTCGTGGCCGGAGTGGAGCCCGGAGGTGCCGTAGCTGGTGAGGTAGTAGCGGCCGATTTTACCTTGGCCAGTTCTGCCTCCAGTTCAAGAATGCGTTGTTGGCTGGCCACGTCAGCCGAAGGTTGAGTCGGGAGCCAAGATTGGAGAAGTTGAGCAACATCTTTGGCCATGTTTTGGGTGGCTTCCTTCTGGTTGAGACATTGGCCTGCTGAAGGAGCTCGAAATGTAGCAAGTTTGTCCAAGTCTACATTGCGGGTGCGTAGTTGTGATACCAATTCGGCCACAAATACTGTAGTGCCTATGTTGTCAAAAGGAAGGACGAAGGTTTCTCTTCCGTATGCAACTCGGCGAAGCCAAGTATTGTGTAAGCCCTGGTACAAGAACTTCCAGAGTGGGACTTGTAAAGGATCCATCCCTTCAATGTCCTTGTAGCTTGAAAATCTGCTCTGTCGGATTCTGGAAGG
The DNA here is from genome assembly GCA_947184155.2 of Cladocopium goreaui. Classification (NCBI taxonomy): domain Eukaryota; class Dinophyceae; order Suessiales; family Symbiodiniaceae; genus Cladocopium; species Cladocopium goreaui. The sequence goes on from CAMXCT020001501.1 coordinate 111,169, forward strand.
GAAGTCCAAACCATTGATCTTGTTGGAGTCGTGGAAGTCGACATCAGGTTTCCAGTTCTCAACTGGTGGGATTTCAATTGGTCTGCATGTATATCCTTCGTTGACAGAGGAACTTGCTCCTGGGGATGACATAGGTCTCGGTGATCTCGGTGTAAAAGGGTGACGTTGAGGTGCAAAGTTGGCGTTGTTGGGAGGTGTCTGTGAGCTCGGAGGCGGCGTGGGCGGAAAAGGTGCCGTAGGTGAAGTCCATGGTGGGCGTGTTGGGAACGATGGAGACGTAGGCGGCGGAGGCGGTATTCCGGATGGGTTCCAAAAGGGTCGATGGGTCGCCATGGCATAGTGCATCGGGCCACGGAACGCCGGTACTGCTTGGTGCCAACCATGTTGATGACGAGGTGGTGTGCGCGAGCGATCCGGCTGGGAAGGAGGAATTCCATTCATATCCGCGCTGTATTGGGAGATCAGGTCCTGGGACGCCATGATGTAGAGAAGATCACGAGATAATAGGTCAAAATTCGCTCGAACTGCCGAATGAAAGCTGCGGGAAATGTCGAGGTGAGACAAGGATAGTGTGCGAATGAAAGAGTGTGAAACATAATACGAGGTCCCAGTGTGTGAAACGTAAGGTGAAAACGAATCTTGCGAAAGGATCAACAATATGAGCATGCAGCGATTCACAAACCTTTTGAGGAAGAAGTGGCGGCAATACCGAATGTCGGGAGAAGCATTGTTACTCCAAAATGATCGGGCGGGGCCACTAGGCTCACTGTATCGTTGACGTAGAATAGTCGATACTTGTTCCGGTGCTTCTCCAGGGTAAATAGTTCACCAACGAGATCTAGAGTGGTGGGTCGAATGTCGAGAACGAGGTCGGCCTTCATGGTGCTGGTCACGAGAGTGGTCTTCATGGTAGGAGGATCGGCGATCTCGGTGGCTGTAGGTTGAATTGTCCCAAGAAGCATTGTCGTGCCAAGATCGGCGAGCATAGTTCCGAGAGCCAGAGGCAGCGGTTTCGCGATGGCTTGGTGTGTCGCGAGAGTCGTCTGGGGGTAGCTCCGAAGGTTCTGGGGCGTCGGCAGAAGGGTCAGGTCGTACTGGACGTGCAGAATCCTCAGGAGGTTCCGAAGGTGCATTGGTCTCTGCAGTCTGGTGTGTGATCAAGCCCGGGAAAACCGTGTGAGTGGAGGCAACGTAGCATATAGATGCGGCGCTTGAGTTCATAGCCGTTGCATTGTCTTTGCCCTTGGCGATGCCCGCAAGGTTGCACAAGCGTTGGATTTGGTCATTTCCTCCAGCTAGGGCACGGATGCATTTGGGTGAGCGGCATATGGCCAGTAGGCCTGATGGGTTTTGTCCTTTGCCTATTTTGTAGAGCTGAGAGGTACAGATCTTGACAGCATAGCCGGGTAGGTTGTCGATGTCTGCGATCTCAGAGGACATTCCGAAAAACCCGTAACATGGGTATTGAGTCGGTATGCCGGCTTCGTTTTTTGTCCAAGTTGCCGGGCGGATGCAGTCTTCCGCAAGAATTTTGGCAACTGATTCCCAACTCGTTTTGTGGTAGATCAGGTAGGTGCCCATGTGTTCGCCACGGTAGATTGGTTTCTTCTTCAATCCTGTGGGAACCGTGATGGTCAGCAAGTTCTCTGGCTCGATGTAGAAGGCTTGTGTTTGCCTTGCGAGTTCGATGTCCAGTAAGTCGGATTGTGCAAAGGCCCTGGCAATATTTCTGACGGTGGCTTGGCTTGCTTTGATGTAAATACGATGGTTGTTGACGGTGCGGTATGGTTGGGCCAACTTTTCGAACATCGCGTCCACAAATTGGTTGAAGAGCTGCGAGATAGCCGGGGTCAATGATCGGCGTAGGGGAACAACATGATCGGGGCCAAGCTCAGTCAGGCAACGGACCCTATGGGGGTCATTGGCCGCCGCCACCATTTCATCGAGGTCGATGTCATTCGTGTCAAACTTGGTGAGCGAAATTGTATCTGTAACCTCAGAATTTTCACTGTCGCCGTCCGGAACTCGGAAGGACACCGCGCCGAGTGGTGCTGAAGTGTGGGTTGGTGGGTTGGTTGGTGGTTCCGTTGGTGGTGGATCGGCAGGAGAATTGGGTCGAGTATTGTGGTGATGGTAGTTGTCGGTGTCGTGACTGTCGTTCCATGTACCCCAGGTGTCATCAGCATCGGGAGTGGGGATGTAGTTCGGATTCGATGGGTTCGCAGCTGGTCGAAGTATGACTTCACGGCCTCTGGAGCGGCGACGTGGTGTCGCGGAACGTGGACGTGGGCGAGATCGATGACGTCGAGGAACCACGGGAGAGCGGCGTCGTGGTGGGGAGCGTCGTCTGTATGGAGATGGGGTTCTGCGGCCCTTGTCGGGTTTCGTGGATGATCGATGACGAGGGAGAGGAGAACGAGGTCGCTCTGCACGTGGAGGAGAATAGCGATGGCGATGAGAATGTACAGAAGGTCGATGGGAACGTGGTCGTGGAGTCCTAGATCTTGGTCGGCGTGTTGGGGATGATGGAACTGGTAGTTGGTGAGGAGGAGCAATGGCTGGGGCGTGAACAATGCGAAGGTCCGGAACGTCAGGTTCGGTAGGTCTGGCTTTCGGTGCAGGTGGAGGCGTGGCGATCAATGGTGTTGTAGTTGTAGGTGGCGGTGCCGGTGGTGTAGGATTCGGTGGAGGTTCATCTTGTTGAAGAAGGAGTTGACGTTGTTCTTGTGCTCGTTGAGAATCCATGATCAATAGTTGCTGAGCTTGAATAAGTCGAACAGATTCAGCCAGTTGTTGTGCAGTGGAACCCAGGGATGCAAGTTCAGGTGACACGGATGAAGTCGGTGCCGTCGTAGGTGCCGGTGGTGTAGCGTGAGGAGGGGTTTTCGGAGCTGGCCTGCGCGGTCGATCCGGTCTTTTGTCAGAGCGATGCCTGGGAGCTGCCTTGACTGCTGGGGCCCGTGGTGAAGGCTCATTTGGAGGAACCGTCGATGCGTCCATCTGTAATGGAGGTTGAATGTGGTGAGGTGGGTATGGAGAACTGGGCAAAGGTGTCGGTGTCAAAGTCGATGTAGGTGGTGTAGTCGATGTAAGGGATGGAGCCGGAGGGGAAGGCCACGTGGGTGGAGCGGTGGGTGCCATAGGAGATGGAAACGTCGACGGAGCGGTGTGCACCATAGTTGGTTCAGGAGCCAAAGGCGAAGGCATGGTGGGTACTAGCTGTGGGCCTGGTACTGCATGAGGAGTCGAAGTCAATGAGGTGAACGGCAACGATGTTGGTGTTGATGTAGACGGCATGAGCGAAGCTGAGGATGACCATGTAGGATGCAAAGCCGAGGGATGTCCAAATAGATGTGCATTCGGCGTTGATTGCTGCCACGTCGAAGGTGGGTTCGAAGGCTGCGGTGGAGCAGGCCATGACGTTGGCGAAGTGTTCCACGGATGCATCGCTTCAGTAGATCAAAACAAAAGTGAACAATCACATACAGGATTCAGTCCCTAACTGCCTAAAATGTCGTGCGATTATTCCCTGCACCGGGACCGTGGTCAAGTCGTGCCGCAATGGCATAAAACAGCTTTCAAGTTCCAACGAATTAGATGCACAAAATGTTTCACCTCACCAGAGAACCAAAAGGAAGGAATACCACACCTGAAAGTCGTGTGCCTGCCTGTAGCTCATCACATGGTCATGTTTCACTTCCAAAGCTTGAGCTGTAGTGATCGAAAAAAGAGCGTTTCTGGTTGTTCCGCATGACGTCTCTCTGTGAAGAATGCATCACTCAAGGTTCTCATGGGACCGCAGGAGCAGCGGGACACTTGAAAAGGCTGATGAACCGCAAGGCTGATTGCTGCCCTTTACTTAAACGAATTACTAAGTTAAAATGTGTGAATTCAGAATTCAAGACTGTCGACACTCACCCTGAAAAGGGTTGCCTCAAATGGCTCCATGGCACCATGTCGGAGCCACCATGGAAATCACACTAGACAAGAATGGATCATTATATGATCCGGCAGGAACTGAATCCTGAAACATGCAAACCAGCCTAGGTTATTTGATGAATAAAAGAGCCACATGAGGTACTTCTCGAAAACGATGTAGGGCATCCGAAATTGTCAAACGTAGTCATAACCAGATTCCATAGAGTTTTGACCAGCATGTTGAAATCCAAAATAATGTTTCGGCGATTGTTTCCCAAAATAACCCATAGTTCGTCGGCGACAGGATCTCGGCGAAAATAAGTCAAAAAAACATAATACTGTCGGCGACATGGTTTCGGCGAAAAACTGAGGAAGGTTCTGATGCATGTAAATTTCAAAACTGATTCCAGATTGCGACAACAGTACAGCAAATTGTATAACATTGTTGTTGGGGTTCTAAGCTTGGCCCCTTGCTATTTCGGAAAATTCGAGCTGCAGGTACGCATGGCTGATCAGGCCATGTATCACCAGGGAAGCCAGAGTGTCTTCGTTGGTGGTAGACTCTGGACCCTGCTACCACCCCCTGCAAATTAGTGAAAACCAATCAGAAGTTTTACATCTGTTCAGATGGTACACACACACACACGAGACCCAAGACGAAACCTAACGTCGCACAATCGGAGTCAACGCGAAAACAAAGGCCAACTGTTTCAGCTAATCCGCACCTTCGTGTAGAAGGTAAGCGTATGAGAAGAAAACGCAAGTGAAATAATATCACTCATGCAACTCATCACAAATTCAAAGCAAGTGAAGTACAGTTCACAGTCACTGCACAACAAATTCAAAAATGTTCTGAATGAAAATCTTCCACAGTCAGGGTCAGGACTAGCTAAGATTGGCACGGAATGAGGAAGCGGTGAGAGACATTTTGACAAAACATCTCTCACAGTTTCATCATCGCATAGATCGCCGTCCCCCTTTCAACGTCTGATCCATCCTAAAGATCTCGGAGGTGTGATATGTCTTGTTTGAGTCTATATCATGACATGAGGGTGCAATATGTCTGCAATCATGGCATCAGATTCCCCGGAAGCTTTTTCTGATTACTTGAACTCAGATTCCGTCTGAGTTTCTTCCCAGGTTCTCATCATATGCCATGACAACATAATTATACCAAATGTTTGTGAAAACACTCACAACATCAAGTTCCATGTTTCAAGCAACAAAACTCAAGACATGCATACAACAACTCAAACATAAGAAATATCGCAATTAAGCCAATCAAGAACAACTTCAACTTTTCTTCATGATGTCTCCCTCAGATCCGTCAGCAACTCCAAGTTCTGAATGCCTTCAAGAACGTTGCTCTCGCCATCGTCATTGAGAGACAAAAATAACAACAAAACGAACCTTAAACAACTAACAGAACAACATGCAGACAAAATTGTGTCTACTGCGTCAATCGGCGTGTCTTGCCCCCTTTTAAACTCAAGCTTGGTACCGGTGCTCAGCCATATCGTTCTTTCTAAAACAACAAGTGAACCTCGAGTTGACAAAATCAACTATTCTCTTGTCGTTACACCAGGCGAATTCCGGTGCCTTTGGCACTCTGCTCAGGTATGGACATCAGGGGTATACCCTACGGTATTCTTGCGTCCCCTGTATTTGAATATACCCTAAAGGGGAGAACGCTGCCGTCCCCGTCATTGGGTCGTGACGTGCAGTTGGTGAAACACACCTGATACGCCCCGTGACCTCTTCGATCACTTGACAAGGTGGGGACTTAATGTCCTTCACTTCAAGAGCCAGGGGATAGCTCATTGGTAATTCTCCCATCTTCGCCGGGCTGTAGCCCACGAACTTCGCCACTGGGAGTGTTGGCGGTGATGGCACCACAGGTCTCGGCGGCACTGCCGGTGGAGGTGGTAGGTGGCTAGGTCCTAGGCTCACACCAGTCGCCGGTGTCATCGGTGCCAATGGCGGGCTACTCTGCTTCATGCCATGGTGTCCCGTAGGTGGCTGCGGAGGATCGTATGCTGGAGCTGCCTCTGGCGGTGTCCCCTTTTCAATCCTCTCAGCAACCAATTTCATATTTTCTTGTAGCTTGTCCATCGATTCGAAAAGCTGGGTCATCAAATCCTGTAGAGCTTGGTCGCGTTCAGTGCGGCCTTTGTTGTTTCTTTTGAGCACATCTGCCATAGAGACATCCAGTGCCCACTCCAGGTGCTTTTTCAATGTGTTATATTCACCAACGACCGCACCCACGCGGCTGGTGTTGTGGTTCACACCAGCAGCCAATGATTCTGATGCCCTTGCCATGTTGTTGACTGCCGCTCCCACGGCCTCTAGGCTTCGGCAAAGGTCCTGCTGAAGAGTATGCGTACTCTTGATAAGGGTTTCGATCTTGTCCGTCGAACCCTTCAGCGCAGCGACCATCGAAGTGATTCCAACAGCCAAGCCCGTGGTGGAGTTCAGCAGTTCTGCCGCATCATTGGGATCAAATGCTTCATGCATTCTCAACCTTGGAGATCTCGATCTATCATCATCTCTTCCGGCATCTCCTTCCTCTTTGTCTTCCTTGTCTTCTCCATGCACATGAGCAATGTTCTGCTCTCCCTCTTTCTCTGATTCCGTCTCAGCAGTTCCTGTCTGTGCCGTCAGCGCTGGATTCTCAGACACGGGAAATTCTCCCTCTGCCGCTGGAACTGCCGGGGCTGCTGGAGCTGGCAGGTTCGCTGCCATGAATCGTTCGAGTCTCCTAGACAAGGCCTGATGCACTCGCTGGGATAAGCCGGGGCCCAAATACAGCTTGGGCATAATCTGCAATCCAACTTGACGATCCATCTACTGACCATGCCGGTTACAACTCAGCCCTTTCATGCCATGCCAAGCACAAACTCTCTCTTGTTCATCCTAAGGTGCGTGACGCACACCTTAACAGATGATTCACACTTCCGACAAAGATCACACTCACTACTACCCCAAGATGCGTGCCGCACATCTTGACAGGTAATATGTGGTCGACCAAACTTCAATGTCTCAGACAAAAACAAAAATAGTGCAAACTTGTGGCAAACCGCAAACTCAATCCAAATCCAACTGCCAATGCATGCACAACTCTTCACAAAACTGCAAAACAGATCACAGTGGTTTCTGCGCATAAAACCCATAGACATGTCATGCAGAAAAAAATGAAAACTCATGCAAAGCTCATGACAGCTGATAAAACTACTCACACTGAGTTCCACAAGTCCAAGTTCCGTCCAGTCCGAAATTGTCCAAAACTCTGAAATTCCAAGACATCCCAAAAATTGTCATTTCACTCTAATCTCAGCTTGACAGCTATTTCACCACAGCTTTTGTATTTCTCCTCGCAGCTATCGTCGGCTTCCAAGCCTAGCACTACCACCCGGCCTGGAACCATTGCAAAAACCTATACATTGGGAGCATATTTTCTCCCTACTCAGACGATCCTGTGAGCGTCCGCGGCAAACTTGTATAATAAGTTGCCATTCTGGTCAAACTCCAAAGCCTTCATCGTGCCTTGCCAACGATATTCGTTGGGTTTATACTTCAGAAGGACCCCCGCCTCGGCCTTTTGGAGATAGCCAATGGCGGTCAGTTCGACCTCAACAAGGACATAATCCTTGGCACAGAACTCACCTTTGGGACCTTCCGGTGTCCAATCATTGAAGTACTGCGCACGCTCAACGGCAGCAATCGGGTCTTTTCGTCGTCCAAACCTTTTGGAATATTCGTCAGGCTGGATCTCCTTGCCATTGTTCAAGTCCTCAAACTGCTTAGGAGTCAGAGCCAACCAAAGACGAATGGATTCCATTGCCATTGATGCCAAAGGATCTCAAAGCGATCGATAGGGCGGTTGAAATGCAAAAACACTGAGCCAAAGTTGTCTTATAGTAAAACAGCAACGGTGGAATGAAACCTCTACAAACATGAGAAGTCCAGACAAAATGTCACGTCAAGTCCAGCATAATAGACAGCTCCATACTTCGTCTCTCACTTAGACAGTATGTCGAGCCACAAACTGACATCACATTTGCATTCATTTCAGTCAGTTTCACGTTTCGGAACCTATGCGAGTCGTCTAGTCGCCCCTGCCGTCCAGTTCCCTGTTTCTTTCTCTCTTACTTAATCTGTTCTCTCAGCCTATGCACGTCTGCAATCCAGCCCATGTGTGAACCTTGCAACGTCTTGCAATCTGGTCCACGTTTTGACTTTCTACAACTTTTCTTTCCTTTTCGGAACCTATGCAAGTCGTAATCGCCCCTGCCGTCCAGTTCCCTATGGACCTATGCAGCGCCTCTGCCATCCAGCCCATTTCTTTCCTTTTGTTGTAAGTCAAAACTCTTCAACTCAAAAGAAATTGCAAATCTCAAATCCCAGATTCCCTCTCTTGCTTTTCACTCTGAGCAACACGCAAACGCACAAACTACACTACCGTTCTACTTCCCTCTCTCAGGATCCTCTGCAAAGCTCCAATGCTGTAAATCTCGTGAAACTCCATGCCATCCTTCCGGTAGTACAAGATGTCCACTCAACATGGCCCAAGGTTCGCAAAGGAAACCCTCCAGGGTCGACTAACATCACAAGCATCTTGTTCTTCAGACTACGTTGGTTATGGCACTTCCTTTGATCACGGGAAGTGCCACAAACAAAGTAGGCAAACCACACTGGCAATCATCACTACCAAGACCATAGAGCTCGTCTCACAGTCAAAATTGGCTTGCAGACATCTCCATGCTCATCCATCCATCTAGAGAGGTACGGTACGATTGCTCTAAGCCAAAAGGGAATGCTTGCATTCAAGTTGTCTTCACACAAAGTCCAGTCAGTCTGACAACAACTCCAGAGTACCTACCTGTCTCAGGGTTCAATGTACCTTCTCTGCATCTGTCCCAGGTTTCACAAACAACTGCAACAATCCAAGTAACGTAAGTCATACCTGACCTGCCTGCGACACTGCAAAACTGTTCAAATTCCGATCAAAGAAACATGAAAACAAACTCACAACAAAGTTTCCTGTTTCGTTTCAAATACAGTTCAAAACAGTTTCCACTACCTACACAGTTCAGGCCGTTTCCATCGACTTACAGCAATACATACTCAACTCAAACACTTCCACAACTGTAGTTCCAACCAACATCCTTGGTTACCTGATGCATCTGAGAAATCAAATCAACGTTCCCAAACAGGCAAACAAAGCTCACTCTGTTGTCAACCAACAATCTCAACACCAAGTTCCGCTGTGCCTTCAGTGCCATGACGGTTCCTATTTCTCTCTCTCTCAGCACTCCAGTACCTATACTGCCAGGCAAACAACAATGCTTCAGGCTCCAATCTCAAGGTCACCAGTCAGTGCAAACATCCGTCAAGCTCCACTGCTCCTGCACACTACTGAACCTCAGGTGTCCAACTATTCACGCATTACATTACAAATGTGGCAACTAAACCAAGGTCACTGACAAAGCAAACTCGACCCTCCAGGTTCTCATGCCAACGTTTCTCAACTGTGTGGCAACTAAACCAAGGTCACCGACCCTCCAGGTTCTCATGCCAATGTTTCTCAAATGTGTGGCAACTAAACCAAGGTCACCGACCCTCCAGGTTCTCATGCCAATGTTTCTCAAATGTGTGGCAACTAAACCAAGGTCACCGACCCTCCAGGTTCTCATGCCAATGTTTCTCTCTACAACTGTCATCTCCAGGCATGACGCCAGGCTCAGTAGCACCACGCACTGTGCACTCCGTGCGTCCAGGATCAACTACAACCTGACCAACCTGTCGAGATGTAACTCTTTCTTACTTCTCTAGTATGGACCTATGCAGCACCCTGCCATCCAGCCCATTTCTTTCCAGTTCTTTCAAATGCTTTCTAGTGATTCTCCAGGCACTCTCTCTCTCTCTCTGCCAAAATCACCAAGCTTCCTAGTTTCCTAGTGACTCTCCAGGCTCTCTCTCTCTCTTTCTTGCCAAAGTCACCAAACCTCTTACACAACCAAATCACAAATCACATATGCAACGCAACTGCAACCTACTCTCACATGCAGCTCAGTCGTTGTCACCTATTTTCCACGCTTACCACTACTACCAGGAACCCTAACGCCTACATCTGCCAAATCTATCACACAGCAATGGGTCACAGGTATTTCAACCTTGCAATGACCTGTGATATCTGCCTAAGATATGCTCACGCATCTCACAAATCTGCCTCTGCATTTCGGTTTCCAACTCTCTGAGATGATCACGGAACATTGCCATGATGTCTCGCTGGTTCGCATTCAGACGAACATCTTCAAGCAACGGCAAAAGCCATTCCATGAGAACAATCAGAGTCTGTACCAGTCTCAAGACGCTGGTCACCCTCTCTAAACCGATAATCCAACCAATGTAGCGCTCCTCCATCGCTTCACGTAATGGCCGGTTCTCACGGCGGTTGTCCATTCTTAGTACAGATGGAATAGCGATACTCTTCTTGAGCTTAAACACTCTCAATGCTCATCTCCAGGCAAGTTGTCGGAGTCTTCACTGTCCAAACACCTCACTTGTGTCTCCAGGACTTACTCCCAACCTCAGCCTGTCGAGATATCCTAAGCATTCCAAAACATGTCATCTCCGGCAATCAACTGACAAGCCAACTTCAACCAATGACCTCACAGCCAACATGCCAAAAAGTGAAACAAAATACACATCATCTGAATCAAGAATACTCAAGCTCTTCGATGCCCTTGACTTTACATCAGCAATGTACCAACCTAGTGTCGACTGCAAATCCTTAGTATAAGCTCAACACAGATCTCGCAAAAACCTAGGAGCTCAGTACAAACGATCTCAGCTTCACCTTAGATGGTGTCCTTAGTACACTGCAACAAGGGTCAGCGGAGAATGGTGTGGGTAGCTCCGTAGAGCTCCGCTACCATGTAGAAAAAGCGCCGTGCACAGATCTGCGGTCAGATCCAACGCTTCTTCAAAATTCCTACAGAACTACGCAGGCGGACGCGTACGTCAACCACGCACACCAAACACAGGCGCAGAGCGTAAATTCCCAAACCTAATTAAACTAAAGCAATACCGTGTCAAAATGAATGTTTCACCCTCGACTCCCACATGCTGACGTCAAGCTCCTTCTTTTCGCTCCAGACGCAACACGATCAGTCACGGGGAAACACAAACACAACAAACAAAACAAAACCGGGAAAACAGAGGAGAAGAAACAGAGAAAGATGTGTTCCCTGTGTCGGTCTGTCTTATGTCAAGTTATGTGACACAGCAGCTCTTGTTCATTAAATGAACTTCTGACACCAGTCCTTCGAGCCGATGTCTCAACTGGTAAACTCGATTCCAGGTTTCCAGTTAACAAACCTCAAGTTCTTCAAATAAAGCTTTGCTGAAACTATTCCAGCTGCTACACGTCTACAAAACTCAATTTCACTAGATGAATTCAAAATCATCGAAACACTTCCAAAAGTTCTCAAAGCAAACTGGTTCTCATCCAAACGTGAATAACCAGCTCATTAGTCACAAGCTGACTAACTTCTCAAGAACGAAGTGATTCACACAAGGTGTCTGTACAACCTTCTTCTGGATACAAAACCTAGTCAGAACACAAAGTTCTTTCTCCAAATCAGTTTTCCACATAGAGATAGCATCTCACAGCTTCCAATCTCAAAGTAGAATAGAACGTTCTGTTCGATATTGTCAATGTAGGTCAGCCAAATACAGTTGTATCGCTGAAGTCTTTCGACCACTGTAATAGCCAATCCACAAATATAGACCAAAGTCTTCTCCAAACAATGTCGTCCTCATAGAGATAACCAAAGTCGTCTCAGGAACGATAAAATGCACACCATACGATCAAGTGCATGATCCATAGGTCACGATGACGATGATGTAGGTATTGTCCTCACAATACCGAAACATCTCATCACAAAACTCTCAGACAAATAAGATGCCCAAATATGGCCATTGTCTTCACAATACCAATGCATCCCATAGTCCAAACTCAAAGCATAGTAGGTTCTCTCCATCAGATATTTCCAGCTAGTTTAAACTCTTCTCCAAGAGTTTCTAGCTGTGTTCTCATCACTTGGAGAGAATGAGCTTTACAATGTTCAGTGTCCATGACACAAGACGTAATCTCAATGTCAAACCAATGTAGGTATCTTCAGCTCAAGCAATAAGCTGTACCAGACTCGAGTCGAATCCAGAATAAGATGTAGAACTGATCAATATACCACAATCACTGGTCAACACTGATCAGTGACATCATCCTGATGTCAGAAATGATAAGTCCGAAGACCAATAGAATATTGTGACACAGGATGGTCACATACAAGATTCCTTCCGCAATAAGTAGAGTGTTTTCTGCCAATCTTCCATGACGCGATGAACTCTTGTAGTAGCCTTCCACGTATCCTCTGTGCACAAACTATACAACCATGATGAATGACATGTCGCTTCACCCTTACCCAAAGGGCGCTCCCACAGGGTGTCAAATTTCCATATTCGCCCTTGGGTGATCCAGAATACCCTTCGGACACCTAAAGCTGCACGTGCCCGCCTTCTTGGCTTGTGCTGCCTTCTCCTTCCTGTCCTGCTGCCTTCCCCGGCGTCTGCTCTTTCCTTCCCTTGCTGGTCTCCGCTTGTCTCCTTCCCTCGCGCCCTTTTTGGGCTGTGTCTGCCCGCCTTGTGGTCCCTTGTCTTGGCTGGTGCTTGTGGCTCCTCCTGTGTGGTTTTGGTTTTTCCTCTTGGCGTGGCCTGTTTCTTGTTTTGCTTGGTTTGTTTGGGGTCGTTGTGTTGTTCGTCCTTGCTGGTTTCCCTGTTTTGTGTTTTTTGCTTTTGGTGGCTTCTCCTCACGTCATACTGGACAGGTACGCTCGTATTTTTTTGGCTTTCACCTGCACAACTAAGGCCTTATAATTGGACTTGTGTGTCTGTGCGCAGACTAGACAGATTCACTTGTGCTGTTGACTTTCACCGTTTAACCATGCCTTTGCTGAGTGTTATTGTGTGACTACCCGCAGAGTACTGAGGTGACTAAGGACGGCTGGTGACAGTTGGCCCTAACAATACACACACACCCGCCACTTTGACGTCCCCCCCCTTCTTCTTGTCCGTTTGGGGGTTGGTTCTCTTAATTCGTTGTGTTGTCGTTTTCGGCTTGGCTGTTTTTTTTTTGTCCCTCTGGCATTAACTTCTTTTTCTTTAAGGGGAGTAGGTTGTAGCCGGCCGGAGCCATGGACCAGGCTGCACTGCAGCGAGTTACACTGGTGCGAACCAGGCACTCTCTGCTGGACAGTCTGGAGCGCCCGTGACGTGAGCAGCAAAGCCTGCGCACATGGATCGTGAGTTTCTTTCTCGGATCAGCGGTTAATCAGCTGGCCTACTCGTAAGGAGAGTGGTCTGTATTCTGGATTTCAGGCTGACCCTTGGTTTTTGCTATGTTGCAATGCACTGCAGGTAGACACTCTGGGAGCGTTCTGCAGATACTTTTCAGTTTGGCGCCGTCGAGGCAACGTATTCTTGTTTGATGTTGAGACTTGACCTGCTGCAAGCATTTCGACAGGCGCCACAACCAGGTGCTGACCACGCTTGATAGTGCCTGGAACGGTCTTCTTTTTCACTTGGCACGGTAGTCATATCCACCCGGAGGTGCATAAGTTTTTAGTGGCTGGTTACGGATGGTCACTCACCTTGCCCCGCGAGACCGCGCTGCCGTCGCCACTGGGCCGCTCCCCACAATGGGGAGGGGCACAAGACACCTGACCAAACATGACATCGTCCTCCTGCTGGTGTTTATGCCATCTGGTACTTGGTCTTTCTCTGAATTTGGGCACGTGAACAAGTACTTGTGAGTGGACTCTGAGAGGCTGGGTTAGTTTCCAGTGTATAGTAAACGCGACTTCTTGTTGCCTTGCTGGCAACCACGTAGTTCGCATGTCTCACGTTTCTGGGTGGCATAATTCGTTTGCTGCATGTTTTTGTCTTTATTGTGACACAGTGGGTTTTTACCACTGTGTCCTTGGCAAATCTTTTGTGGTTTTTCTTGTTGGGCTCTGGCCCCGTTGGCTGTTTGCCTTGCTGTCTTTCGAATGGTAAGACGCAAATCTGGCTGGGGATTCTGCGTCTTGCCCAGTTTTTGGCTGTTTGTGTGTGGGTTGTTTTTCTGGTTATGATTTGCCAAGCTTCATGCGACCACCGGCGTCCATGTAGCAGTTTTCTTACCAACAGCTTCGTCTCATGTAAGGACCGAGCCTTAGAGCGTGATCGGCCAAACCGGAGGAAAAAAAACTGAACCCCTGCGTCAATCTTGAGGGTGTGTTGATGCTGTTGCAACTAAGAAGTGAATTCCATTTTGAGGATGTGATCCTGAGGCACAATTTCTTTTTGATGGCCATCAGTTCAAAAGTGAAACTGCAACATTTAAGCCCCCGTCCCCCCCGGGTACGGGGCCGCGATCGTGACGTGGTAGACGAGTAAGTCTCAATCACCGCGACCCGCCGAAAGGCACACTCCGTAGCCTTTGGCTCAAGCCTCTGGCTCAAGCCCCTCTCGGTTCAAACAGCTGGTAGCCACACTCACATGTAGTGGGGGTGAGTGCCAGCTGCAGGTGTAACAGATCGGGTAGTAAGGGGTTCTCCTTGCACTGGGGTGTTCAAGGGTGCCGTGCTCGATTCTCCCTGTCGTGAGAGGAAAACCTGGTTTTTTGGGAGGTTGCTTAAGTGAAACTCTGTTTCTGAATTTCTGGGTCTTCTGTTTCGCTGAGCGTTGTTACCTCTGAATTTTTTGCCGGTTTTGTTTTGCTTGATTGGGTATCGAGCTTAATAACTTCAGTTTTTTGGATTCCTCTTGTGTGTCTGTCCATAGACGTGACAGGCGCACTTGTTTTTCATCCTCATTTGTTAACTTGTTTGTGATTTGCACGTTTTGTTTGTACTTGTGTGTCTGTCCATAGACGTGACAGGTGCACTTGTACTCTCCCTGCACAACTAAGGTCCTGTTTTCATTTTAGCGTGCACGCTACATCTCCACTGCGCAACTAAGGTCCAGTTTTTTGCATTTCATTTTTGACCAAGGTCAAGAAACACTACACGAAACCTTTTTGACGTTTAGCGGAGAATGGTGTGGGTAGCTCCGTAGAGCTCCGCTACCATGTAGAAAAAGCGCCGTGCACAGATTTGCGGTCAGATCCAACGCTTCTTCAAAAATTCCTACAGAACTACGCAGGCGGACGCGTACGTCAACCACGCACACCAAACACAAGCGCAGAGCGTAAATTCCCAAAACCTAATTACACTAAAGCAATACCGTGTCAAAAGGACTGTTTCACCCTCGACTCCCACATGCTGACGTCAAGCTCCTTCTTTTCGCTCCAGACGCAACACGATCAGTCACGGGGAAACACAAACACAACAAGCAAACAAACAAAACCGGGAAAACAGAAGAGCAGAGATGTGTTCGTGTTCCCTGTGTCGGTCTGTCTTATGTCAAGTTATGTGACACAGCAGCTCTTGTTCATTAAATGAACTTCTGACACCAGTCCTTCGAGCCGATGTCTCAACTGGTAAACTCGATTCCAGGTTTCCAGTTAACAAACCTCAAGTTCTTCAAATAAAGGTCTGTTGAAACTATTCCAGCTGCTAGAAGTCTACAAAACTCAATTTCACTAGATGAATTCCAAAACATCGAAACACTTCCAAAAGTTCTCAAATCAAACTGGTTCTCATCCAAACGTGAATAACCAGCTCATTAGTCACAAGCTGACTAACTTCTCAAGAACGAAGTGATTCACACAAGGTATCTGTACAACCTTCTTCTGGATACAACACATAGTCAGAACACAAAGTTCTTTCTCCAAATAAGCTTTCCACATAGAGATAGCATCTCACAGCTTCCAATCTCAAAGTAGAATAGAATGTTCTGTTCGATATTGTCAATGTAGGTCAGCCAAATACAGTTGTATCGCTGAAGTCTTTCGACCACTGTAATAGCCAATCCACAATATAGACCAAAGTCTTCTCCAAACAATGTCGTCCTCATAGAGATAACCAAAGTCGTCTCAGGAACGATAAAATGCACACCATAAGATCAAGTGCATGATCCATAGGTCACGATGACGATGATGTAGGTATTGTCCTCACAATACCGAAACATCTCATCACAAAACTCTCAGACAAATAAGATGCCCAAATATGGCCATTGTCTTCACTTTTTTTTTTCCTCCGGTTTGGCCGATTCGCACTAGGCTCGGTCCTTACAATTGCGTAAGCAGTGAAAAGCAGGAATGTACAAGGACACGTGTGGTCCAAAAACTTAGGCAAATCATCACGAAAACACCGACAAACAAAAAAACAAAAAAAAAAACACAACCAAAAACGACCCGCAAATCCCCCAGCCAGATTTGCGTTTCGCCACAAAGCAAAACAGCGAAGCAACAAAGAACGGGGCAGGGCCCAACAAAACCAAAAAAAGAATTCAGATTTGCCTTAGATACAGTGACCTTAGCCACCGTATCATCCTCAAAAACATGCAAGCTAATTATCCATTGCGGCAGTGCGTGAAGTATAATACATGATCGCCCAGAATGTCTCACCTAAGAACAGATAAGAGAATCCAGTGTTGCAGGCAGACTGATGTGGAGCACGACAGAGGCCGCTTGTATGGACGTCTTGTCAAAATCAACTCCCGCATCGCTACTGTTCATCCTGCATCGTTCAGCGTACGCAAGTAAGTCTGTTCCAGTCAATATACACCGCCGCAAGGGATTGTGATCTATTGCCCTCCCTAAATGGGGAGGAGAGTACTGACGGCCTGTAAGACATGCCAGATGGTGTAGGCCCTCACAGGTACCGTCATATAGTAAAGGGCCCAAGACCCTAATGGGCAGTGGGTAAAAAGGTGGCTGAAAAAGCCTGAGTGTCACTATACAGCCATTGCAGACAGACGAAGCTTCTGACCATGGCATGGGCTCGTGAGCACAACCAGTATGCTCTGCCGAAATGTAAGCACATGTTGCATTCGCATTGCAGTCGAACTCGTCCCCTTAAGCTATGAAGGTTGAAATGGTTCGCTGTGCCAGTACCAGATTCTCTGACAGGAGTCACTACGCGTCATCGTCCCAGCAATCTGCGAAGAGGACCAAATGTACCGTACGTTAGCAGTGTATTCCAGACCAGGCCACTCTCCCACCGAGTGGGCCATCCGCCAAGGCACTACAGAACATCCGCATAACAAACCATGTGGACAGGCTTTGCTGCACGCGGGCGCACCAGTCTGAACTGCAGGAAGCTCAACTGGACAGCGCCAGTAAAGCTCACTGCAGTGCAGCCTAGTCCATGGCTCTACCGGGAATCTCCCGCCCCTCTCGGAACAAAGGCAGAAACAACACAAGTGAGAAGGGCCCTCCCCAATACAAAGCCGAAGAAGAAGCCACAAAAGAAAACAATCAAATTCAACGTGAATTAAACGGGAGGGGAGAGGAGGGGGCAGTGAAAACCCCGCCTCGGACAAATTCTTGGTCACAAAAACAAAGACCAATGTAGCTAGGGTGAAACGACAGAGCTATTATGCAGGGTGGTATCCTCGGTATCCAGGCAAAAGAAGCAACAAACAACACGCAACCAACACACAAGAAACCTGCTATCAAGGGGGAGAAGAGAAAGAGGGAGGCGGCCAAAGCACCCGAACCACACAGAAGAAGAGAGGAGAGGAGCTGGGAGGCAGCAGAGGACAGATGGAGAAAGTGACACACACGTACCAGAAGGGGTACAAACGTGCCTTAGCGGTGTCCAAAAAGGGGCCAAGGATCATACAAGGATGAATACCTCAGTGAGGGAGCACACAGCACCCCAACAATACAGGAAGCATGGTGTGGAGGAAATATGGCCATTGTCTTCACAATACCAATGTATCCTATAGTCCAAACTCAAAGCATAGTAGGTTCTCTCCATCAGATGTTTCCAGCTACAATGGAGGTCTTTCAGTGAGGCCCTGGAATTCAAGCCTCTTTCTGGACCCCATTTTGGGGTTCCAAACCTTGACTGAAAATACATGTCCAATGCACAACGGAACCCCCAATCCCAAGTCCTCAGCCTTCGACTTCGCTTTCGCAGCTGCTTTGGGCGGCATGGGCGACCACTTCCACAAGACAAAACTTGCGCAGGCAGTAGCAAACTCTAAGGTCTAAGGCTTGAACACAAGTTGCCGCTAGGTATGACACAACAACAAACGGCAGCAGTCATTGAAACCCTCAACACCAACAACAAAATGCGCACAGGCGGTCTGCTGCTGTGGCATTTCTCAGCTGCTGGCTTCTCCAGGCACCCATGCTCCAGTACGACCTACAATGTGAAACAAAGTCAAAGCGTCAATAAACTCTCTTGATGTCATAATGTCAGCCATTGAAACTCAAGACTCAGCGCTCCATTCCAACATGGTTCCATCATCCCTGCATCATACCTTAAGCATTGAAGATCTTCTGATTGTTTCGTGTTTGCTTAGAAGCCTACGCTTCACCAAGGCCGGGCCATGCTCAAATCCAGAAGCGGCAGTTCTAGGAAATTGCCAAGAAACAGAAGCTTGTAAGTATTTAAAAATCAGGTAGCCTGACCTTTCTCACGTTCTCTGGCAGAACATCGCCTCTAAAAAATCAAGTGGCAAAGATCTCTCGTCAGCACTCACACTCTAAAGGGATCAAATAGCAGCACCTTCCATGGTAACAGCCATGTTCCACACAGAAAAACGGGCGCATAAAAACTGCAAAAGTTTAGGTACGCTGGCTGACGTATCGGATATTTCGGAGAAGTATCAGTCAACACAAAACCCAATGCAAAAGGACAACATCAAAGGGCAAAAGCACCAGCTGACACTTTAGCAAAATCAGAAGCTGCATTGACTGGAGTCAAAACTGTTTGAAGGGGCCTGCCGAAACCTTGCTGACACATGGAGCAAAGACTGGACTCAAAACTGTGCGGATCTTGCCCAAAATAGCCCTTGGAAGCGCACCTCCAGGCAATGCCGAAGCTCACAGCTGAATCGCAAAGTCTCAGCCTGCCAGGTCGATCAAATGAAACCACAGTCAGCCACAACATGGTCAATACAGAAAGAAATGCCAAAGGAAAACATCAAACCAGCTGACACGTTGGCAAAATCAGAAGCTGCATTGACTGGATTCGAAACTGTTTGAAATGACCTGTCGAACCATCAGCAGCAAACTGGTGAACTTGCAACAAATCACGAAACAAACATCAGGGAAAAGGCAGACAACAGGAAATGTGTTTTGACCACCTGCGACAAAACATGAAATGTCACCTTTTTCAACACATTAGCAAGAAGGTCGGGCGTCAGCCTATGCAAAACAAATTAAGAATCAATTGGAACCGCTTAGCACTACCACCACCCTGTTTCCAGGGTTGGCAAGCCAATCGTGATTCTCCAAATAATCTAAATTCTTCGTTGAATAATTGACTGTTGCAACCACTGGCACGCCAAACAAATCGCGATGGTATGCGCATGTGCCACCTGCAGTTGAACCGAATTCAACTAAGGCATCATACTTGCCCTGAAGCTTTTCCTGGTGGCTGACAAGGAAATTCAAATCTCTCACATCATCAAGGACCAATCCATCATGTACGGCCCGCTGAAAGTGCCTCATGGTCTCTGGGAAAAACTCCAAAGTTCCTATCTTCAGTTCCAAAGGTCGCTTGAACAGGCTCTTGGCCCATTCAGTTTTCCCTGCTCGGGAAGGCCCGAGCACAACCAAGATAGGGTAGCGCAAGGCATCAGCTTGAAAAAGCTTGAGCCAAGCCTCAGCATCTGGCACTTTCGGAAACGGCCGGAAGAGGCTGGGGTTGGACCGAATCCTTTGAACTCGCTCTGCCATGGCCAAAGTCAAAGCTGCACTATCCTCATGGTCCTTGCAAGCATCTAAATTTCGTTTGCGTGAGAGCACACCATCTCTTGTCAAATAAAGCAATTTCTCATAAGTGGCTGAGCTGATTTTACGTTGCTTCCACAACGTCTCCGGCCACTTGCCCAGGACTTGGTAGGTCTTCTCACACCGAACCCAGCATGGCAAATAATTGCCCTCTGTGAACGGCAACCCATCCTTGCCAAAGAGTGTGCCGATTTTGTCTGCGAAGACGTAAAACATCCCCCGGTCAATGGACCGTTGCAACTGTCGCCCAGACAGCCCTTCACCACAGAGATCTGTGGAGCTCGCATTTGGTCTGGCAGCAGCAAAGGAAAACACATCAACCACACGGCTGTCTAAGGCTTTGTGGAATTGCACCATGAGGTGGACGTGTGGCTTGCCTGATGAACATGTCTCCATGGAAGCACACCACTTCTCTACTCCCCAATGAGCAACATGATCACGAACAAAAGTCAAGAAAGCTGGCCATTGATCCTGCTGCACGCCATGGTACGTCAACAGCACTGCAACGGAACGAATCCGATACCCTTGGCGGCCTGTCTCCTTCTTGCCTACCAAAGACATAGCGGAAGCTTGGGCTGGTCGGCCACCAGGGTCCTTCCTCCCTTTCACCGTTTGCCATTCCTCCCGCGCTCGTTGCAACTGCTGAGCGTGTTCCACACAGCCTCCTTTGTCAGGGTGCACCTTCTTGATGATGCACCGGAAAGCTTTCTCCACCAAAGGATCAGGGCTCTCCCGCGTGACCTTCACGCAGACTCCATATTGGTGGGCCAACGCCAACAACAAGGAAACTAAGGCGCGTTTCGCCACCTGCACAGCGGAAGCTACCATCTTGAACCAAAACCACTGCCTCACAGGACATCAGCGGAGGAAGTTTTACTGCAAAGCAACGCGTTAGTTCTGATTGGAAACAATGTGCGGAGTAGGTTTGGAGTAAACCCTTGCGGAGGAGTAATAGCCAAATCAGGTGGCATTTGCAATGGAAAATACGCGGAGGAGGTTTCGCCCGAACTAAAAATACAATGTTATTTCTGTCGGGAAAGAACCTCCTCCGCAAGCTACTAAGAATGAATTGGGAAGTAAGGCGCTAAGAGTCTACGGGGGTGAAGGGGCAGGTCCTGACACTACGGAGTCGCGAACCGGTACATGTCCATGTCGACACCCGTACACTTCATCACCCCGCCTGCACCGTCTTGGAGATGCATTGGGTCGGCGCGTGTGTACCTGGAAGCAAGTAGCTATAGGATGACACGCAACTACGACTACAACACCTTCGAAGTGTCACGACTGACTCTGACATAATGCTGTCAAAGCAACCAAGCTAATCACATGGCCGTGCTATAAATGCGGTTTGTAGAAAACCAGGAGCTGCCATGGTCAAAAGCAAATGCGCGTCATGTGTTGCACTAAGCTGACAGATGACTGCCGACTCCTGAGGTCAAAGTTTCTGAGACAGAAGCGGCTGATCAGCTACACAGAGAAAATCGCGAGCACCACATGCATTCCCGTACATCATGCAAGGACCTACCACTCTGACACTTCAGACTTGGGAACCCAGCACTGCTACAAGACACGGCAAACATGTTAACCAAACTAGGAACAACTAGGAAACATACAAACATGCTGCAGGTGGACAGGAAATGGCTGTGCTCGAAGCTGCAACTACAAGACTGCAGGCCTCGTCACGGCTACAAATAATAAAGTCCAGAAGTCTTACCCGGGATCTATAACCTCAGGCAATTCAAGCTCACATCTCTTCCCATAGAAAGACGGTTGTCCAGTTAACTCTACCGACGAGGATTGCCAAAACCAAAGGCGCGCATGGGGAAGAGGTCTCATAAGTCTTGTTCAATGTTCAATGTGGTCCAAAAACCCTTTGTGACAACAACTGGCAAAACAAGATGTTTAGCTGACAAAATGGGTTTCCTAAATCTTGTTTCGCAAGCCCCGATTCCATATTCATCCCTTGCTTGACAGATCAGATTATGTTATACGCAATCATCGGCCAGCACTGTGCGGCAAATTACAAGCAAACTGGCTGTTGCGACGAGTTTCCCATTTGCTGTCGCACTTTGGTCGTCTGTGTCACGAGCCGGGCAGAGTGAAAAGCAGCTACACAACCGAAGGCCACTCAAGTGAGTGATCTATGCCACTCCAACTGTACCTTGGGGCCTGTGGTCTGCACCACTGCAACTGTAGTTTCCCATGCTCTGCGAGGCAAAGGCTCCTGCGAGCCTCACGCACCTCTCATTCTGCCCGATCTCCCTGCAAGCACATGTCACAATCAAAACAACGACAACAATGAGGTTGGCTCGGAGCGGCATTGATAGCATGGGCGCTGTCCATTCTGAGACAGAACACTTTTATTACTGTGTTTCAAATGCAGGCTCTCTCTCTTTCAGTCAAATGTGACACGGACATGATCAAAAACGAAACTGCCGCAGGTTCGGTACGGCATTGACAGAATGGACGCTGCATAGCTTGGAATGACTGGTTCAGCAGTCAAAACCAACCAGGCTCTCTAACTCTACCACGCCTAGTTGGGGGCTCTCGCCAACTCTGCAGCCTCCGCCTCAGGACAGCATTGCTCTGGCCCGGTATGAAAAACCTTTGAAACATGCTCCCTGCCTCCTTGGCTTCGACCAGGAGCTTCAAATCTGCGGTGGACAACATTTTGGCCGCCTGCAGGAACAACAGACTGGTGCACAGATTCGCCACTAACATTCAAACGCTTTATGGTCAACTAGACCCCTACAAGAAAAGATCCAAGCGATTCCACCGAAGGTTAAGAGAAACATCTGCTTGCCACCCAAACATCGGTGGCAATACTATGGGGGAATGCTGCCCATGTGGTCTTGGAGAACTACGCGTTTCAAGCTCCCAAATTAAGAACCTATATCTGGCCACCTTCAAACCACAATCAGCACACCAACATCCCGCACCGCTGCACCTACAACCCTTCAAGGCCAAGCCTGCGACCCCAAACAAGCGCACTGTGGCAACCGCGCGGTGTAGACTAACCAGCCCACAAGCAGCAAGGCCCCAAACAAAGCCCGGTGTCTAAACACAACCTACCGCCTACCGCCCTCACGGGTCTACCTACCGCCCGTCCAGGTCAAACCTACGGCCTCAAATCCCGGTGTTTAAGGTGTACCACACCCCTGGTGTTTAAGGTGAACCACACCGGTGTTTAAGGTGTACCACACCCCTGGTGTTTAAGGTGAACCACACCGGTGTTTAAGGTGTACCACACCCCTGGTGTTTAAGGTGAACCACACCGGTGTTTAAGGTGTACCACACCCCTGGTGTTTAAGGTGAACCACACCGGTGTTTAAGGTGTACCACACCCCCGGTGTTTAAGGTGAACCACACCAGTGTTTAAGGTGTACCACCACCACGGTGTTTAAGGTGAACCACACCGGTGTTTAAGGTGTACCACACCCTGGTGTTTAAGGTGAACCACACCGGTGTTTAAGGTGTACCACACCCCCGGTGTTTAAGGTGAACCACACCAGTGTTTAAGGTGTACCACCACCACGGTGTGTAAGGTACACCCTACCTGCAACCCTGCAAGCCCGCCTACGACCCTCAAACCTCCACCTACGACCCTTCCAGGTCACACCTGCGACCTGCAATCTCCTTGTACAGGGAGTGGACTGACAGGGGTGTCTCCAAGCGACAAACTCAAATGCACGTGGACTGACAGGGGTGTCTCCAAGCGACAAACTCAAATCCGTTTTACCTTTGCACATTCGCCAGTTCGGGGTTCTTTTTGACCTCTTACTTTGTTCCAAACTGCTTGAAAACATCGAGCTCACATTTGTTCTCTGTATCTTTTAACCTAGCACTTTGTCTTTTAGAAACGCTGCTTACATTCGCTGTCCGCAAGGACCATAAACCAGTTTTAGCAAGCAGACAGTATAAACGACTTCCACCAAGATTTCTTTGCACTGCGTAAATCTGCATGGACAGCGCCTTGACAAGTCGCTTCTTCCGCTTTGCTGCATTCTTAGCTGCCTTGCGATTCTCTCGCATTGCTTTGCGCAAGTCGGAGCGCTGGCCCTTGAGCCTTGCCAACTCGTCTTTTGTAATTTCCTGGCCGACAAGGTGGACCCCAAAACTGGCGCCGCTTTTGCACTTCAATTTTGAAGCCCCTGGACACAGCCCCCCCAGTGCAGCGCACAAACTATTTTCCCACAAGTTGTACCCTCAGTCTAGGGTGCGGACCGCATGAGGGTTCCATTGGATGTATTTTGCCGCATTTCCTTGCCACTTCAAAGGGAACAGGCAGTCAGGCAAACCACCAGAAGGCATTGTTGAGGGAACGGGCGGCGCATCCACCCATCCGAGCTTGCTGAGCAAGGGAGAAGAAATACGATGCTGATATCCAAGAATACCATCACTTTCAAACGCATGCTTCCATGGCTTCGACGACAGCTTTTTGGTGGCATTTGCGACAATTTCCAACCACAGTTCCAAGCTCACCTGTCCATCTGGAGCTGCAGCCCTTCTTCGTCTCCATGACTCTTGCACATTATGCTTGAAAGCAGCAAAGATGTGAGTGTCGCATGGCTGAAGTAAGGACGTCATGCCAGGAGGCACAAATAGGAGACGCAATCCCAGGGAATAAGCCAAATCAAACAAAGAATCATGCAGGTGGCACGGTGCCAAGTCTAGCAACAACAACACCTGGCGGGATTCCAAAATAGCCCCCAATCTGTCACAGAGGAGTCGCAAGTATCTGGCCATCAACCGGTGCGTATTCCATGCGGAGTTCTCTCTCCAAACCACCACCCGCGGACACAGCTCCGCAGCATGCCGGGCAAACGCAGCTGGGAAAAGACGCTTGTTGCCCAGCAACACCTGGGGCAGAAGCTGCTGGACTTCAGGATCATGGGTGACAGCGCAAATGTATGTGGCCCTGGCTTTGAGAGCCTGCGATTTAACTTTATCCATCGGGGCACCTTGTCGAACAACTGTCCCAGACAACGCGCCCCAGTGAAACCCAATGCTGGACTCATCCATGTTGATAACTAAAGGCTCGTCACCAGCATCCTTCAATGCATAATTGCACCATTGCCAAAAGGCCATCGCCTGCCAAAGGCCGCTTGACAATGATCATTTTCAGTCCAAAAAGCGGACCCCATTTTGGGGTCTATTTTCCGGACCCAAAAATGACAAGCAATTTGGCTAGGAAGTGAGAAACCTTGGTCATCTGCACTTTGGGGTCCGCTTTTTGGACCCCAAAACGGGGTCCGCATTTGGAATCAAAAATGCGTACAAATGAGATCCAAAACTTGCACTGTATGCTTCAAAACTGCAAGAACCGGAGGTTGTGATTTGTCATGGTCCTACAAACAGCAAATCAGCATTTTACCGGAATACCCAAATATTGACCGAATGTCAACACAGCATCTCAAAGAAACCTTTACAAATCTGCTTGCACAACACTAACCCAGCCAATCAACCACCCGTGCCTTGGACTGCTTCTCCTGCAACGACATTGGTGGACTCGTCCGTAGCTTGCCAAGTTTGCACCCAAAGCGATTCCTGAAGGCCGCAAGGTACCTGCGCTGGCCGCGTGCAGTTGCTAATGGGCGAAGTAGCCGCGCCTGCAAGTCAACAGGCCAACTGTCGGGCAGCAAATGCTGGACGCGGTCGACCATCATGCGCCGCGATGGGGCCACTCCAAATTCATAATTCATTTTCTGAACCCACTCACGCAGTTGGAACAGCACTAGGTAGCGAAAGGCTGCCAGTAGCCGATGTATCGGATATTGTCGGTAAGGGTCCAACATGAGCATGACCTTGTCTTCCAAAGGAGCTCTGATGTACTCCCACTCAACGTGAGCCACTGCACTGTCCAGCGACATGCAACGTTTGGATCTGGAAAGGTGGAAGTGACCAGCGACATCGGCACGATAGCCTGAAAAAATAAAGACAACCAGAGCTTGTTGGTCAACAATTTCTTCCCGAGCTGTTTCTCTCTGCTTGGCTCTTCTGATATGCCGTTGCAAGTTAGCAATCTTCTTTTGCACCTCCGCTAGTTGGTCACACATGGCTAACAAGCGTGCGCGCGCAATCAAGAATAGCAGTGCACCTATCCGAGCAGCAAATGTTTGAGCCAAAAAATCGTCAACAATTCAGATTTGGCTTTCGGCTTTGCTGCAGAAGCTGCACAATGGAGGTCTTTCAGTGAGGCCCTGGAATTCAAGCCTCTTTCTGGACCCCGTTTTGGGGTTCCAAACCTTGACTGAAAATACATGTCCAATGCACAACGGAACCCCCAATCCCAAGTCCTCAGCCTTCGACTTCGCTTTCGCAGCTGCTTTGGGCGGCATGGGCGACCACTTCCACAAGACAAAACTTGCGCAGGCAGTAGCAAACTCTAAGGTCTAAGGCTTGAACACAAGTTGCCGCTAGGTATGACACAACAACAAACGGCAGCAGTCATTGAAACCCTCAACAACAACAACAAAATGCGCACAGGCGGTCTGCTGCTGTGGCATTTCTCAGCTGCTGGCTTCTCCAGGCACCCATGCTCCAGTACGACCTAGAATGTGAAACAAAGTCAAAGCGTCAATAAACTCTCTTGATGTCATAATGTCAGCCATTGAAACTCAAGACTCAGCGCTCCATTCCAACATGGTTCCATCATCCCTGCATCATACCTTAAGCATTGAAGATCTTCTGATTGTTTCGTGTTTGCTTAGAAGCCTACGCTTCACCAAGGCCGGGCCATGCTCAAATCCAGAAGCGGCAGTTCTAGGAAATTGCCAAGAAACAGAAGCTTGTAAGTATTTAAAAATCAGGTAGCCTGACCTTTCTCACGTTCTCTGGCAGAACATCGCCTCTAAAAAATCAAGTGGCAAAGATCTCTCGTCAGCACTCACACTCTAAAGGGATCAAATAGCAGCACCTTCCATGGTAACAGCCATGTTCCACACAGAAAAACGGGCGCATAAAAACTGCAAAAGTTTAGGTACGCTGGCTGACGTATCGGATATTTCGGAGAAGTATCAGTCAACACAAAACCCAATGCAAAAGGACAACATCAAAGGGCAAAAGCACCAGCTGACACTTTAGCAAAATCAGAAGCTGCATTGACTGGAGTCAAAACTGTTTGAAGGGGCCTGCCGAAACCTTGCTGACACATGGAGCAAAGACTGGACTCAAAACTGTGCGGATCTTGCCCAAAATAGCCCTTGGAAGCGCACCTCCAGGCAATGCCGAAGCTCACAGCTGAATCGCAAAGTCTCAGCCTGCCAGGTCGATCAAATGAAACCACAGTCAGCCACAACATGGTCAATACAGAAAGAAATGCCAAAGGAAAACATCAAACCAGCTGACACGTTGGCAAAATCAGAAGCTGCATTGACTGGATTCGAAACTGTTTGAAATGACCTGTCGAACCATCAGCAGCAAACTGGTGAACTTGCAACAAATCACGAAACAAACATCAGGGAAAAGGCAGACAACAGGAAATGTGTTTTGACCACCTGCGACAAAACATGAAATGTCACCTTTTTCAACACATTAGCAAGAAGGTCGGGCGTCAGCCTATGCAAAACAAATTAAGAATCAATTGGAACCGCTTAGCACTACCACCACCCTGTTTCCAGGGTTGGCAAGCCAATCGTGATTCTCCAAATAATCTAAATTCTTCGTTGAATAATTGACTGTTGCAACCACTGGCACGCCAAACAAATCGCGATGGTATGCGCATGTGCCACCTGCAGTTGAACCGAATTCAACTAAGGCATCATACTTGCCCTGAAGCTTTTCCTGGTGGCTGACAAGGAAATTCAAATCTCTCACATCATCAAGGACCAATCCATCATGTACGGCCCGCTGAAAGTGCCTCATGGTCTCTGGGAAAAACTCCAAAGTTCCTATCTTCAGTTCCAAAGGTCGCTTGAACAGGCTCTTGGCCCATTCAGTTTTCCCTGCTCGGGAAGGCCCGAGCACAACCAAGATAGGGTAGCGCAAGGCATCAGCTTGAAAAAGCTTGAGCCAAGCCTCAGCATCTGGCACTTTCGGAAACGGCCGGAAGAGGCTGGGGTTGGACCGAATCCTTTGAACTCGCTCTGCCATGGCCAAAGTCAAAGCTGCACTATCCTCATGGTCCTTGCAAGCATCTAAATTTCGTTTGCGTGAGAGCACACCATCTCTTGTCAAATAAAGCAATTTCTCATAAGTGGCTGAGCTGATTTTACGTTGCTTCCACAACGTCTCCGGCCACTTGCCCAGGACTTGGTAGGTCTTCTCACACCGAACCCAGCATGGCAAATAATTGCCCTCTGTGAACGGCAACCCATCCTTGCCAAAGAGTGTGCCGATTTTGTCTGCGAAGACGTAAAACATCCCCCGGTCAATGGACCGTTGCAACTGTCGCCCAGACAGCCCTTCACCACAGAGATCTGTGGAGCTCGCATTTGGTCTGGCAGCAGCAAAGGAAAACACATCAACCACACGGCTGTCTAAGGCTTTGTGGAATTGCACCATGAGGTGGACGTGTGGCTTGCCTGATGAACATGTCTCCATGGAAGCACACCACTTCTCTACTCCCCAATGAGCAACATGATCACGAACAAAAGTCAAGAAAGCTGGCCATTGATCCTGCTGCACGCCATGGTACGTCAACAGCACTGCAACGGAACGAATCCGATACCCTTGGCGGCCTGTCTCCTTCTTGCCTACCAAAGACATAGCGGAAGCTTGGGCTGGTCGGCCACCAGGGTCCTTCCTCCCTTTCACCGTTTGCCATTCCTCCCGCGCTCGTTGCAACTGCTGAGCGTGTTCCACACAGCCTCCTTTGTCAGGGTGCACCTTCTTGATGATGCACCGGAAAGCTTTCTCCACCAAAGGATCAGGGCTCTCCCGCGTGACCTTCACGCAGACTCCATATTGGTGGGCCAACGCCAACAACAAGGAAACTAAGGCGCGTTTCGCCACCTGCACAGCGGAAGCTACCATCTTGAACCAAAACCACTGCCTCACAGGACATCAGCGGAGGAAGTTTTACTGCAAAGCAACGCGTTAGTTCTGATTGGAAACAATGTGCGGAGTAGGTTTGGAGTAAACCCTTGCGGAGGAGTAATAGCCAAATCAGGTGGCATTTGCAATGGAAAATACGCGGAGGAGGTTTCGCCCGAACTAAAAATACAATGTTATTTCTGTCGGGAAAGAACCTCCTCCGCAAGCTACTAAGAATGAATTGGGAAGTAAGGCGCTAAGAGTCTACGGGGGTGAAGGGGCAGGTCCTGACACTACGGAGTCGCGAACCGGTACATGTCCATGTCGACACCCGTACACTTCATCACCCCGCCTGCACCGTCTTGGAGATGCATTGGGTCGGCGCGTGTGTACCTGGAAGCAAGTGGCTATAGGATGACACGCAACTACGACTACAACACCTTCGAAGTGTCACGACTGACTCTGACATAATGCTGTCAAAGCAACCAAGCTAATCACATGGCCGTGCTATAAATGCGGTTTGTAGAAAACCAGGAGCTGCCATGGTCAAAAGCAAATGCGCGTCATGTGTTGCACTAAGCTGACAGATGACTGCCGACTCCTGAGGTCAAAGTTTCTGAGGCAGAAGCGGCTGATCAGCTACACAGAGAAAATCGCGAGCACCACATGCATTCCCGTACATCATGCAAGGACCTACCACTCTGACACTTCAGACTTGGGAACCCAGCACTGCTACAAGACACGGCAAACATGTTAACCAAACTAGGAACAACTAGGAAACATACAAACATGCTGCAGGTGGACAGGAAATGGCTGTGCTCGAAGCTGCAACTACAAGACTGCAGGCCTCGTCACGGCTACAAATAATAAAGTCCAGAAGTCTTACCCGGGATCTATAACCTCAGGCAATTCAAGCTCACATCTCTTCCCATAGAAAGACGGTTGTCCAGTTAACTCTACCGACGAGGATTGCCAAAACCAAAGGCGCGCATGGGGAAGAGGTCTCATAAGTCTTGTTCAATGTTCAATGTGGTCCAAAAACCCTTTGTGACAACAACTGGCAAAACAAGATGTTTAGCTGACAAAATGGGTTTCCTAAATCTTGTTTCGCAAGCCCCGATTCCATATTCATCCCTTGCTTGACAGATCAGATTATGTTATACGCAATCATCGGCCAGCACTGTGCGGCAAATTACAAGCAAACTGGCTGTTGCGACGAGTTTCCCATTTGCTGTCGCACTTTGGTCGTCTGTGTCACGAGCCGGGCAGAGTGAAAAGCAGCTACACAACCGAAGGCCACTCAAGTGAGTGATCTATGCCACTCCAACTGTACCTTGGGGCCTGTGGTCTGCACCACTGCAACTGTAGTTTCCCATGCTCTGCGAGGCAAAGGCTCCTGCGAGCCTCACGCACCTCTCATTCTGCCCGATCTCCCTGCAAGCACATGTCACAATCAAAACAACGACAACAATGAGGTTGGCTCGGAGCGGCATTGACAGCATGGGCGCTGTCCATTCTGAGACAGAACACTTTTATTACTGTGTTTCAAATGCAGGCTCTCTCTCTTTCAGTCAAATGTGACACGGACATGATCAAAAACGAAACTGCCGCAGGTTCGGTACGGCATTGACAGAATGGACGCTGCATAGCTTGGAATGACTGGTTCAGCAGTCAAAACCAACCAGGCTCTCTAACTCTACCACGCCTAGTTGGGGGCTCTCGCCAACTCTGCAGCCTCCGCCTCAGGACAGCATTGCTCTGGCCCGGTATGAAAAACCTTTGAAACATGCTCCCTGCCTCCTTGGCTTCGACCAGGAGCTTCAAATCTGCGGTGGACAACATTTTGGCCGCCTGCAGGAACAACAGACTGGTGCACAGATTCGCCACTAACATTCAAACGCTTTATGGTCAACTAGACCCCTACAAGAAAAGATCCAAGCGATTCCACCGAAGGTTAAGAGAAACATCTGCTTGCCACCCAAACATCGGTGGCAATACTATGGGGGAATGCTGCCCATGTGGTCTTGGAGAACTACGCGTTTCAAGCTCCCAAATTAAGAATCTATATCTGGCCACCTTCAAACCACAATCAGCACACCAACATCCCGCACCGCTGCACCTACAACCCTTCAAGGCCAAGCCTGCGACCCCAAACAAGCGCACTGTGGCAACCGCGCGGTGTAGACTAACCAGCCCACAAGCAGCAAGGCCCCAAACAAAGCCGGTGTCTAAACACAACCTACCGCCTACCGCCCTCACGGGTCTACCTACCGCCCGTCCAGGTCAAACCTACGGCCTCAAATCCCGGTGTTTAAGGTGTACCACACCCCTGGTGTTTAAGGTGAACCACACCCCTGGTGTTTAAGGTGAACCACACCGGTGTTTAAGGTGTACCACACCCTGGTGTTTAAGGTGAACCACACCGGTGTTTAAGGTGTACCACACCCCTGGTGTTTAAGGTGAACCACACCGGTGTTTAAGGTGTACCACACCCCTGGTGTTTAAGGTGAACCACACCGGTGTTTAAGGTGTACCACACCCTGGTGTTTAAGGTGAACCACACCGGTGTTTAAGGTGTACCACACCCCCGGTGTTTAAGGTGAACCACACCAGTGTTTAAGGTGTACCACCACCACGGTGTGTAAGGTACCACCCTACCTGCAACCCTGCAAGCCCGCCTACGACCCTCAAACCTCCACCTACGACCCTTCCAGGTCACACCTGCGACCTGCAATCTCCTTGTACAGGGAGTGGACTGACAGGGTGTCTCCAAGCGACAAACTCAAATGCACGTGGACTGACAGGGGTGTCTCCAAGCGACAAACTCAAATCCGTTTTACCTTTGCACATTCGCCAGTTCGGGGTTCTTTTTGACCTCTTACTTTGTTCCAAACTGCTTGAAAACATCGAGCTCACATTTGTTCTCTGTATCTTTTAACCTAGCACTTTGTCTTTAGAAACGCTGCTTACATTCGCTGTCCGCAAGGACCATAAACCAGTTTTAGCAAGCAGACAGTATAAACGACTTCCACCAAGATTTCTTTGCACTGCATAAATCTGCATGGACAGCGCCTTGACAAGTCGCTTCTTCCGCTTTGCTGCATTCTTAGCTGCCTTGCGATTCTCTCGCATTGCTTTGCGCAAGTCGGAGCGCTGGCCCTTGAGCCTTGCCAACTCGTCTTTTGTAATTTCCTGGCCGACAAGGTGGACCCCAAAACTGGCGCCGCTTTTGCACTTCAATTTTGAAGCGCCTGGACACAGCCCCCCAGTAGTTTAAACTCTTCTCCAAGAGTTTCTAGCTGTGTTCTCATTACTTGGAGAGAATGAGCTTTACAATGTTCAGTGTCCATGACAAGACTAATCTCAATGTCAAACCAATGTAGGCATCTTCATTCAAGCAATAAGCTGCACCAGACTCGAGTCGAATCCAGAATAAGATGTAGAACTCATCAATGTAGCCGGCCAGAGCCATGGACCAGGCTGCACTGCAGCGAGTTACACTGGTGCGGACCAGACACTCTCTGCTGGACAGTCTGGAGCGCCCGTGACGTGAGCAGCAAAGCCTGCGCACATGAATCGTGAGTTTCTTTCTCGGATCAGCGGTTAATCAGCTGGCCTACTCGTAAGGAGATTGGTCTGTATTCTGGATTTCAGCCTGACCCTTGGTTTTTGCTATGTTGCAATGCACTGCAGGTAGACACTCTGGGAGTGTTCTGCAGACACTTTTCAGTTTGGCGCCGTCGAGGCACGTATTCTTGTTTGATGTTGAGACTTGACCTGCTGCAAGCATTTCGACAGGCGCCACAACCAGGTGCTGACCACGCTTGATAGTATCTGGAACGGTCTTCTTTTTCACTTAGCACGGTAGTCATATCCACGGAGGTGCATAAGTTTTTAGTGGCTGGTTACGGATGGTCACTCACCTTGCCCCGCAAGACCGCGCTGCCGTCGCCACTGGGCCGCTTCCCACAATGGGAAGGGACACAAGACACCTGACCAAACATGACATCGTCCTCCTGCTGGTGTTTATGCCATCTGGTTCTTAGTCTTTCTCTGAATTTGGGCACGTGAACAGGTACTTGTGAGTGGACTCTGAGAGGCTGAGTTAGTTTCCAGTGTATAGTAAACGCGACTTCTTGTGCCTTGCTGGCAACCACGTAGTTTGCATGTCTCACGTTTCTGGGTGGCATAAATCGTTTGCTGCATGTTTTTGTCTTTATTGTGACACAGTGTCTTTGGCAATCTTTTGTGGTTTTTCTTGTGGGTTCTGACCTGTTGGCTGTTTGCTTTGCGGTCTTTCGGGTGGTAAGACGTAAATCTGGCTGGGGGATCTGCGTCTTACCCAGTTTTTGGCTGTTTGTGTGTGGGTTGTTTTCCTGGTTATGATTTGCCAAGCTTCATGCGACCACCGGCGTCCATGTAGCAGTTTTCGACCATCAGTTCAAAAGTGAAACTGCAACACTTAAGCCCCCGTCCCCCCGGGTACGGGGCCGCGATCGTGACGTGCTAGACGAGTAAGTCTCAATCACCGCGACCCGCCGAAAGGCACACTCCGTAGCCTTTGGCTCAAGCTCTGGCTCAAGCCTCTCTCGGTTCAAACAGCTGATAGCCACACTCACAAGTGTGGGGGCGAGTGCCAGCTGCAGGTGTAACAGATCGGGTAGTAAGGGGTTCTCCTTGCACTGGGGTGGTGTTCAAGGGTGCCGTGCTCGATTCTCCCCGTCGTGAGAGGAAAACCTGTTTTTTGGGAGGTTGCTTAAGTGAAACTCTGTTTCTGAATTTCTGGGTCTTCTGTTTTGCTGAGCGTTGTTACCTCTGAAATTCTTGCCGGTTTTGTTTTGCTTGATTGGTATCGAGCTCAATAACTTCAGTTTTTTGGATTCCTCTTGTGTGTCTGTCCATAGACGTGACAGGTGCACTTGTTTTTCATCCTCATTTGTTAACTTGTTTGTGATTTGCACGTTTTGTTTGTACTTGTGTGTCTGTCCATAGACGTGACAGGTGCACTTGTACTCTCCCTGCACAACTGAGGTCCTGTTTTCATTTTAGCGTGCACGCTACATCCACTGCGCAACTAGTTTTTTGCATTTCATTTTTGACCAAGGTCAAGAAACACTACACGAAACCTTTTTGACGTTTTTACCTGAAGAGATCTACCTTTTGACTTGTGTATCTGACCATTGACGTGACAGGTTCACTAAACTATCCCCCAATCTTAGTACCTTTTATTCAGTTTTGGGCTTAGTGGTCATTTCTGTACCTGTGTCTGTCCATAGGCGTGACAGGTGCACTTGTACTCATCTTTGTCCAACTAAGGTCCAGAGTTTTAGCACCCTGTACCATTACTGCGCAATCTGTCCATAGACGTGACAGGTGCACTTGTACTCATTTTCTTCCAACTAAGGTCAGAATTGCCATCACTGCGCAGCTAAGGTCCAGTGTAGAGTTACTGACATCTCACTGCCTTTTTCCAGAAACACTGCACGCATTCAGCATTTTTTTATCTCCCTTATCCTCACGGTACCTGACAGGTGCACTTGTACTCTCCTCCACCTTTTTTCTTCGTGTGGTTTACTTTTCCCTGTTTTGCTGATTTCCTTTTGGAACACTGCACTCTTCTCTCTCCCCTCTCTGTTCTTTTCGCGACCCTCTTTCACCCTCTCCCGGTTCTTGTGATTGTACTTGTCTTCCTTCTCTTGCCCCTGCCTTCCCTCTTTTTCCCCCCTTGTACTGGTGTGTCTGTCCATAGACGTGACAGGTGCACTTGTACTTCCTCTCCCCCTTTTCTTCCCTGTTTTCTTCCCTTACCCCTTTTCTCGTA
Source organism: Cladocopium goreaui (assembly GCA_947184155.2). Classification (NCBI taxonomy): domain Eukaryota; class Dinophyceae; order Suessiales; family Symbiodiniaceae; genus Cladocopium; species Cladocopium goreaui. Next base: position 145,833 of record CAMXCT020001501.1, read on the forward strand.
TTGGTGTGTCTGTCCATAGACGTGACAGGTGCGCTGATACTCCTCCTATTTTCTTGCTGCTCCTGTTGTATTGTCTGAGTCCTTTCCTTTCCTCCAACTTTGACTCTTGAATACCATGTCTGAGCATGCTGAAGCACAACAGGCAGCAGCTGACGGACTCAATGAGCTCGGAATCCAAGCAACCCTAATGGTACACTATCCGAGCAGGATCAATGCACCGGAAGGTATCCTGCTCACTACATATGATCAGTTGCATACTCAGATTGCCAAAAGCGAAACTACCGTGTATGCATTTCCATCCTTTGGGGCAGCCCAAAGTGTTATGCGTACACTCTACCCTGAGCAGCGAACAGCTATCTTCATTTTTGAGTGTCATGCCAATACTACAGGACCCGTTGAGATTGCAGCCAAGATCTTTGACACTTGCAGTAAATACATAGCTGCAGTGAAAGAAATCAGGCAACTCACTGAACCCATCAAATATCAAAAGTACCCAACCGTTCTTTACTTGGTCACCATGAGCTACCTTGATGATAACCGTCCCACTATCATTTGGAAAGTCCCAGATGCCTTAAGTGATGAGTTAATACTTCCTGCCCGTATTGCCTATGAGCTCCCTGATGGAAAGGAATTGCGGCATGGATACCTCCCTGGAATTATGGAAACCAGTACTGCTCCCAACGGATGCTATAACTCTGATAGGTCCAAAGGGAGCATACCACTGACCATAAAATTTCAACAAAACTCATCCCTTCAAAGGCTTAAGGTCCGCGAAGTGATAGAGGGACTGATGAGAGAAACTAGTGTCCTCCAAGACACTCAGTTTCAAGTCAAAGAAGGGATCGATTGGCATAGACTACATAGATTAAAAGAGACTGAAAATTTCACAGTCATGTCCACTCGACATCTTAGTGACCAGGAAAGAACATCACTTGCATCAGAGCTCATGTCGTATCGGATCAAATTCTATTTTCTTTCTAAGGCACAAATCATACTTAATCTTGATGGTATTGACATTGAGATACTGAGAAATTTGCTTCATTGTGCTACTACATATCTCCCATTTGGACAGCGTCAGCAGTCGTCACAAGTCTCACTCGGGAACATTAAGTCTATTAAGGGCAAGTGTTATGAAATGTCCGTTACCTACTCACCCGTTGGCAGTATGCCGCTTATTCCACTGCAAATTGCAAAGGGCAGCGTCATCGACTGTTTTGATGAAGGGGAACCCATCATCAATACGGAGCTAGGATTGTCGCTTGCAAGCACCTTTTCAGCCACCCGTTTTGAGGTCCAGACAATTGTGGAAGACGACAATTCAAACGTTGCTATGATTACTTTTTGGGTACCACGAGACCTGAATGCTTCCTTTCCATGCAATCACACCTTTACCGATAAGGACGGTATGCAGTTCTCATTTACAGTGGAACATTGTGGATGCATCCTGCCTCAAACTGGAGCTCCGGGAGAACCTCCTAGGCATGAGACGAAAAGTGAACATTGGCGAAAAGTTGGAGAGCATCTTAATCCTAGTTACAAGAACAGACTCACAGTCATTGCACCTGCTAGAGCGCAGAATTCCTCACAAAAGAGGCGATTTGGGCTCCTGAAAGAATCACACGTGGATTTCCTGAATCAACCTGTCTCGTACACATATGCTGAAGAAACTTACCCATGGATTCTTTTCCTCAATTCGCTGCCCGAATCTGAGTATTTAGATGTTTTCCTAACAAGGTTTAGCCGAAGTGAAACAGTTAAAGCTGACAGTGGTACCTATCATCTATACTCGAGTCAACGGCGGGAAAGTCTGGCCAAACACGCGCGAATATTGTTACTCCAATTACCGTCGGGTAAGCAATGCCAGATCAATAGAGTTGAAGGTGCGGAGGAAGCTCCATATCTAACTAAAGTTGATGCGTTACATATTTATCCATTTAAAGACTGTCAGTTGATGCTCTTTGTCCCACCCCTGATTGATCACCGTACCCTCCTCATGTCAACGACACGACTTGTTGTTGCCAAAGTTTGGAACTATGAGCCATCAAGCAATTCAAAAGTGAACAGTACCCCTGGCAAACCTGCGACACCACAGGACTCTGGCTCAACCTTGTCTAAGAAACCCACCACAAAAGATAAAACACCACGGATACAAGGTGAGGAAATCAACAAAAGCCCGATGCCTGTTGATGTTTGCAAAGATGCCCCCCAACCGCTTCCCTATGCCCCTCCTGATTCTGCTTCTTCCCCCTCCCCACTACCGCAGGACATACAACCCCGACAGGACAATCCATACCTCAGCCCGGAGAGCACTAAGACAGAACGCCGAGATATGCCCAGCTGCAATAAGAACCCCCTTCCCAGTCAAGCAGATTGGAAATGTGTCACACAGGCGAGTAAAGGACTAGATAATCACCCCTCGCAACGTGGCACTCCGAACATCAACCGATCTGTCAGTCCAACAATGACGTGGACAAATTTACCAGCAAGTCAACCACCGCAGCAATTGAGGATGCCTGATAGTCACATGGTTGTTGATTTCATTGCCGACCCAAGTAATGGGAATAATGAAGACAGTGACATGCTGCCGTGTAAGCCCGACCCACCGTCCACTCCCGTTTGCAAAGGGACTCAAGCATCACCCAACTTCACAAGTGGACAAAAGGGTCCCCTCCCCACCAGAAAACCTAGTCGAGGAAAACAGCTTGCTAGCCCCCCTGACAAGATGAGCCCTGGTGCCGTAGCCTCTCCCCTTGTACAGGAGGAACAACCCAGCAATGTCCCACACTCTTGTCCCGTAAGCCCTCTCGGAGAACCCCCTTCTGTGTCGCCTGACCCTATCTCCCCTGTTCCTTCATTTGCAGAAAATGGTTCGAACAGATGTCAGCCCAGCCCAGGGGATCCAAATCACCATGACCCTATCACAGTTACACCTCCGAGCCAAA
>CAMXCT020001502.1:0-87935 GCA_947184155.2 Cladocopium goreaui
CCTTCTTCAACGCGTCCGAAGAGCTAGGTGCTTCTGGTCGGTCCTCTTCCGGATGTTGTGCATTTTGAAATTCCTCCGCCAGAGGGTTGCGATTGCGATCAGGATACTCTGCGCCAGCCGTTGATGTTGCACCTTGCACAAAGCGGTAGTAGCCGGCGTGGAGCTCGAGCGATCTGAGCCAACAGCGGACTCCGCACATGAGTTCATGTGGAGAAATTTTCACGCGTTTGGAGTCGGCCAAGTCGTGCTTGTTGAGTTTCGCAAGGCTTTGAACCATGCGCATCGTCGGCAAGGCAGACCGGAGGATGTCATTCTTGGCAAATAGAATTTTCATCAGGAACCATTTGCAAGTCTTGTTTTTCGCGGACTTGCGCTTTTCTATCCAAAGTTTGATGGCGTTCAGGATTGTTCGAAGAAGACCAAGAGCGACCCCATCGCAGTACACAAAGGAAGGGCAATGATAAGGGCCTTGGAACATGAAGTCATGAGTGGCCTGCCACAATCCAAAGGAGAGACTACAATTGATATCTTCGTCTTGTGGGCTGCTATCAGGCATGATGGAGAAAGAGATGCGCTTGAAGAATGCTTGCGGTGTCATTTTCATGCACCATTCCACTGCCTCATATTGCCCAAGCATTTTGAGCTGGAAGCGGTACTGCCGCAAGTGGATCATGCCGACTCCAGTCATCACATCATCTCGCTCGCCCTGGGTCCATGTACAAAGCTTTGATCTGCTGAGCATGTGGCTGGCTGATTGCTGTGGATCAGCCCATGGTGTTGGCAAAGCTGTGATGATTTCATCGGTGCTCGCTGACACCCTTTTGTGGCTGAGGATACATGCCCTGACGCCTTTGAAGGTCGCTTCCACCATGTACACGGCATTCTTCTTGATGCAGTCGGGAGCGAATTTGGACCGAAGCACCAAATCCTGGAAAGAGGGACAACAAAACACTGGCAAAAAAGATTGGCAAGGTTGCCCTAGCATCATGACCGAAACATATTGTCAAAAAAATCAAAGCTGGCCCCCATGCATCGCCAAGGCGCATTGGTCAACTCACTCATGAAGGATTTGCGGGCAGAGGCTGAACCGGCAGCCATGACTGCTTTATCTGTGCCGATGGTGTGGCACGAGGGCTTCAAGTTAAGTTCGAGCGGAACCTGTGGAGCGGCTGCATCCATGGGTTTTTTCAGCTCCAGCTCTGCCATGTGTTCCAGAACCGCGGCCCGCACGACCTTTTGCTCATTGTTAAGCATAGGCCGCCCAAAATGCGTGGCTGCTGCAGCAAGATACTCCGCAAGCGTGTTGTGAGTGGTGGACTTGACAAACGCTGCTGCGGCTTCTTCGAAGCTATGAGAATCCTGCTCAGCTTGCTGCTGCTCCGGCTGGCTTGTGTGTTTTGCTCTTCTGGCCTTCTTCCTGGCACTCTTTTCGTCTAGAATGTCAGAAAGGTCATCTTGAGGCTCAGGCTCAAGAATGGTGGCCAAAACGTCCAAGCCAGGAGGAGGCGGGTCAGAACCCAAGCGGCTTGTGTGATGCTCGAGCCACGTCAAGTTGCTGTGGGTGAGGAGGAGGAAGGGTTCCGGGTGTAACCCATTTTTTAAGCACAAGGCTTTGGCGGCCTCAATGTGTGGGAGTGGAGCCATACCAGAGATGGAGAAATCATAGCGCATGGCCAGCTCGCGGTGAGTGCGCTTGTCTGCCACCATAGCGTCCAGGAGATTGTGCATGGTCTTCTCAATGGTCGCCTCATCGCTGAAGCCATCAAATAGATCCGGTGGGAAGGTTGCCTTGGCGAATTCCTGGATCGTCTCCGCAGACATCACCTTGTCGCAAAAAGCTTCAGCCGGGTCCCTATCCGATTTCAAGGCAGCGGCAACGGTGGCATCCGGCAGGCTGAAACCAAAGTCCGCGTCTTGCACAATGTGTTCGTCATGCGGAGTGGACAGCTGGGAATTTGGAAGGTCTTGTGTTCCTGGGGATCTTTCAGCTTCAAGATGCAGTGGACCCGCTTGAGAGGGCTGAGTTGCTGGCACTTCTTTCTGCGTAGCCACATGAACCGCAGGGGCACAAATGCACCGGCAGGACGGACATGTGACACTAGCCTCCCAATTTCGTAGCTTGCACAACCTGCGGCAACAATCCTGATGCATCATGTGTCCACATTCTAAGTCCAGCCGGATCTCACCCTCCGCAAACTCTAGGGTGCACACTGCGCACGCCATAGCTGGAGAGAATGTTCAACTAAGGAGCGGCGCCAAAGTACAAATCCGTAGTTCATATTGTCATGTGGTAGCGTATCTGCTCATGGATATTGAAACATGCTTTGACTCATGGACTACCATGTCACCATGTCTATAGATTCCAGGACCTAAACTTTCTGAGCCAGGAGCAGTGCACCATTATTGACTCAACTGAGTTCGTGATGAGGGGCTGGGCCGTGCCCTGTCCCCGACGCTGGGCCGTGCCCTGTACTGCCTGCTGGGCCGTGCCCTGCTGGCGAATGGCATCCATGCTCGCGTTACGCGCAGGCGCCGAAAGGGAGGGTACCCGCATTGAGAGGGAAAAGGAAAGAGATGCGTCGGATAAACAAAGGGAGGCTACGGGAGCGGATAGGAAGACTCTTATTGCGGAATGTCGTGATGAGGGGCTGGGCCGTGCCCTGTCCCCGACGCTGGGCCGTGCCCTGTACTGCCTGCTGGGCCGTGCCCTGCTGGCGAATGGCATCCATGCTCGCGTTACGCGCAGGCGCCGAAAGGGAGGGTACCGGCATTGAGAGGGAAAAGGGAAGAGATGCGTCGGATAAACAAAGGGAGGCTACGGGAGCGGATAGGAAGACTCTTATTGCGGAATGTCAAGCTATGAGCGCGTCCACCAGGGACCATCACATGGCTGTCTGGTAGCATGAAACTAAGGCGCGGTGCCTGAACGATCATCTTCACAACATTATTCCTGTACTCTGGCGCAAGATCAGGCTTGAGCAACACGCGGCACGGATGAACGTACTTGAATGTACAATATACCAGGTACCAATCTTCTTTTCTGCTGCTTCTTGCAAAGTTTTCATCAATCGATCGATATTTGTCTTTCCCACCTGTGCCTGTGCCTCATGCATCAACTGGCTGGCAACCAAACTGCCTTGGGAGCGTGGGATGAGCCGACGTGGGCCCCAAATGTTGCAAAGAAGCAAACGATGCAAGCAAGCGCACATCCTCAGGAGCTGCTCTTTCTGCGGCACCTGACATGCGAAACCCACAAACACAGCCAACAGCTTCTTGCAAGAGTGTGGTCAAGAAATGATGCTCAGAACAGAACGGGGCCTAGCGATGGGTCCTGACCAGGCACTGAGTCTGCAGCTGGATCCTCAGGGAGCAAAAGAATGAGTGTCATTCTGCAACTACGTTTACGCAGCGTTTACAGAACAGTGACCAGAACACAGCACTCAAGTGCGTACGGTACGTCAAATCCAGCAGTGAAGCAGTGAAAAATCCAACAGCTGGCAACGACCCTCTGCCCAAGTCTGATGTGGTTCGCTGGAAATTGGGGAATGTACACTGCCAGTCACCTAGAGGCTGTTCTGACATGCCAGGTCGCATGTTCAGCTGGAACACAGTGATTGATGACTGGAACACCTTCCTCCAAAGCTCTGCCACTTTGAAAGCATTGACGGACATGGCTTTCACACACTGAAAATGAATAAGCGTTGACTAGGAAAGGTGTGTCTAGACGTTTAGAAATTGCATGGTTGAATTTGCTTGCTGAAAAGGAAAGGCGACTTTGCTTGCTGAAAAGGAAAGGCGACTTTGCTTGCTGAAAGTGAATGTCTGGCTGTGTGGCCTAGTGACAGAGGCCAACCACTTGCTGTGAGCCTATATACGTATAGTCCTTGGGAAAATCGACTTGGAATTGGCAGGTTGAAACTAACATGCCACTTTCAGCAAACTCAAAAAAAATCGAAAAATGGAAACTAGGAAATATGTGGTAAATATATCATCCAGATTGTTGAGAGAAATTGTCTTGATAATATAATGTTTCTTTTTATGGTTCTTTAGAGAGGTATCACTGTTCTGAAGTAACTGTTATTGTTCAGGAATACCTGTGGTGGTGTCGTCGTACCCTCTTTATTCAGGGGTCATCGGATCTGGCCAACGCTGGTCAAGTAGCTTGTCACGTCCACCGACGAAAAAAGAACACAAAGACAGGCAAGCATGTGTGTATGTCTGTATGCGCGAAAAGAATCCGTGCGAACCGGTGCGAACCGGTGCGAACCGGTGCGAACCGGTGCGAACCGGTGCGCATCAAATACCGGACGCGCGCGATGTTACAATGCAGTATCCATCATCAATTTATCATCACTGAGTCCGGAACCCCAGATGGTGCAGGTCCCTGTCACCGGCACAATGGTGGTTTCCATCCGGAACTGCGAGCCGCAACATCTCCGTTCAGCGAAGAAGAAGCGGAGGTCAACGGCTTCTCCTCGGCGAAACGACGCCGCTGTTGGGACTTCGTCGATCAAGTTTCAATGGGGGCTACAATATCTTATAATACACATAGAAAAAAAAATGTCTATCTATCTATCTACTACCTACCTATCTACCTACCTATCTACCTATCTACCTATCTACCTATCTACCTATCTACCTATCTACCTATCTACCTATCTACCTATCTATCTACCTATCTACCTATCTACCTGTCTACCTAGAAAACCTATCTACCTATCTACCTATCTATCTATCTACCTATCTACCTATCTACCTAGCTACCTACCTATCTTATCTTATCGCATCTTATCTAATCTAACCTAATCTAATCTAATCTAATCTCTCTATCTATCTATCTATCTATCAATCTATCTATCTATCTTATCTTATCTTATCTTATCTTATCTTATCTATCTATCTATCTATCTTACTTATCTATCTATCTATCTATCTAATCTAATCTAATCTAATCTAATCTATCTATCTATCTATGTCATGCGTGTCAATATATGTACATATGAATTTCATGTGTACCTGTATTAGCGATATGTGTGCCAACAGTTCTGGACCCATTGCCGTTTATGCTTTGTGCAAACAGTTCTGGACCAGCTGTTTGTGTCTTTAGGAGTCATCTCAGCGTTTACTTCGGAGATACCTAATAGAACAGCCCTGCCACGTGTTTGGTTTAATTACAGGTTTCTTGCGCTGTTTTGAGGCTTTATGCCGGCACTTCCGATTAATGATAGCCAAACCCAGTTGAATTGCGGTACCAGCAACCAATCATTCTTGCGAATTTTGGCCACTGCTCAAATCCAGTATCCCGTCGCAAGGTTGTCTCACTACTCAACTAATGTGTGGGGGTTCCCAACTTCTTCGAAAACGTTTTCACGAGCAGTTTTCCATGCATGTTTTGCATCAACATCAATCACCCTTGGTCAACAAATATATGTTTCCTATGCTTTTTGAAAATTGTATATATATATATATATATTGTGAACAAATTGATCCTTGTTCTGGATATCCTTCGGTTGTAGTTCCCTATGTGCTGATAGTCAGAGCTGTCAAACCATGCAGCAGCGGAGCGCGTTATTTTGGCCTCGCAGTGGGTCTTGAGCCAAAATGGCGTCCCATGCAAGAATGTGCACATGCTCAGCATGTGTGACTACTGTGTTATCTCGTTCCCCTTCGCACCCCCCATGCCTATGGCATCTTCGAACCATAGGCACGAGAGTGGGAACTTTGAATTAGATTCTTCTGCTACTCGAATTACGCCTATGTACATAAAACATGCCATTTGGCTCCCCCTTCCCCACATACCCGTCGGGAATAATGGTTCAGGGTTCGCCTACTCTTTGGCTGTCGATGCATCGGCGCTTCCTCAAGCTGTACAACGCGAATTATTGCTAGCTAACATCTACTTTTCTACGTTGGCTAAGCATGCCACTCACCCGTCGGGAGAAATGGATCGCCTCGCTACCAAAGATTTACAATGCTAACTAACGAATTCACGTGCACAATGCAGAATCTCGTGCAGATTGGGAATATCAAAAGTCTTGAACCTAAGCGAATTAGTCTAATGCCTCGCTCAGTGTCCACTCAGTTGGTCTTTTCCTGATCATCTGTTCATAAAGACGGTAAACATCTTGTAGCCCAGTGATCGTTTTGACGGATCGAAGCAATTGGTTTACTGCTCACGGCGGACTTTCTTCCATTGAGGTGCTGTTGGAGTTCTCTCCCATCCTGCCGCACGTTTCGGAGCAGCTTTCGGCGATGAAGGCTTTGCAGGCGGTGCCTTTGATGGTTCATGGGATTTCGGCATAGCCTTGCCCTTTGGTGCGCTAGCCGATGAGGATGATGCTGAACCAGTGCCTTCAGGTGTCTGTGAAGGTTGTGCGGGTGGTTTAGCAAACTTGGAAGCTGCAGTATGTCCAACCGCTTTGAATACTTCACTCGCCACTTCGTCGCCAAGGGTTGGAGCCATCTTCGTTTTCATCTCGGTCTTCCCCCTCTGCGCCTCGGCCTCGGCCAGCTGAATAGCATAAGCCATCTTGCTGACAAAGTTTTGAGGTAAAGGAATGCCACATTGTTGGGCGGCAAAGAGCAGTTCTACTCTCTGTTCTTTCTCCCTCAGGCTCAGATATACCGAGAAAGCTGGGAGTTCGATGCAGTTGGGGAAGCCGTGGCTCCCGGAGCGAAAGAAGGTGTATGACTCGTGCTCCGGAAAGGTTCCTTTGAGCAGTCGTCGAAGGAAATTGCTGATGGTTACTCGCATCTCCTGTTTCCCTTGGGCATCAGCCTGCATTCGGTTCATTGGCATGAGAAAGCCTAATGACTCAGGAGTGTACCCGGCGCGTACCAGAAATTCCATCATCTTCTCATAGATCTCTAAAGTCTTGATGACAGGCATCATCATGTTTCTTGGTCGCCCTGAGTATAACTTCTCTCCTTCTGACCATGAATTCCTCTTCCCTTTCTCCTGAAAGAGTTCATCCAACTCCAGCTCCGTCGGGCGCTTGAGGTTGCCATCCTGGTCTTCTCCTGTATAAGGACAGAAGTCGTCCAGGTCCAGCCGGACTCGCTTGGTTTCCGTCATCATCTCATAGTACTCCTCTGGGGTCAGAGTGACTCTCTGTTTGTAGTAGAGCCTGAACATTGTGATGATCTTTGACATGACGGCATTGTCATACAAGTGAGCCGCGGCCTCGGAGACATCATTGTTGATAAGTCCGTCTTCTGGCATACCCTTGCTGCCGCTCTCGAGGTTCTTGGTCCATGCTGGAAGTTTGGAAGAGGGTTCATCTTCAGGTTCGACTTCCATTTCATCGTCGTCTTCTTCAACGATTTCGTCGTCTTCCTGTTGGGCTTCCTCCTCCTGATCCATTTCCTCATCATCGCCTTCGTTGTAGTCGACCTCGTCAGGATTGAAGCCATAGTCGTTGGATTCGGATACGTTTTCTTGTGCTTGATGGACCGTATCCTTGAACAACGATTCTTCTTGTCGACGAACTTCTTCATCGATCTCTTTCTTCGTGGCCTCATCTTCATCGTCTTCAGGAGCTTGTAGCCGATAGGGACGGATTCCACAACTTTCAAGTTCCGTCCAGCAAACTAGACACACTGCTAGTTTTGTCGGCGTCTCATTGAGACAGTGAGGACAATGGCGGCAACCTGATGTTTGCACCCTTTTGCGTTCGACTATGTAGTCAATCAGCTTGATGCGGGCCAGGTATTGCTCTTGTCCGCCAGGCTCGATGAGGTTGTTCTTGAATTGGTTGACGATGTTCATGGCATCCATGGCGGTTTCGTCAAACGGTTGATCTTCGGCGTCGATGCACTGACTTGCAACCCTCAAGATGGACTCCTTGGTGGCTACCGTTCTTGATTTGATAGTTCCAGACCGGACTACCTGGTCGTCGCCCGACGGGACGAACAACCGGAGCCATGTCTTATTGTTTTGGTCCTTTGGGTCCTGAATCCATCCTCCTTTGATTGCCGAGAACGGGATGATCTTTGGTGAGACGATCTGTCCCGAGTCAGTCAGTCGACCGCCATATTCCACCATCAAGGTCTCGGTCGGGACGAACAAGCAAATGTAGTCCCCTCTTCGCGTATCAACGCTCTTCGTGATGGTCCATGATCTGTGATCCCATGGCACATACGGGTTGAAGAACGTGAACATCCGATGACCTTCTCCAAGACCTCCTGGAATTAATCCCTGCCTCCAAATGCTTCGAAGGTTGGTCTTCTTGGTGATGTGGAAACAAACCGGTAACGACAAAATGGTGTTGGGCGCGATTGGATGTGAAAGTAATGAGGACAGCAATGAGACGTCGTCCCTTGAAGATCCTTCTTTGTGCCCCGTAGGAGCACGGACCGCCACAGGGTAGAGCAGTAGACCTTCATCAGGAATGTTCGTGTCCGCATCGACTTTGTTGTCAATGCACGTCAGGCTGGTGCGCTCAATGTCCTTGTTGATACCAAATGCCAAGACTTGTTCACGAACGCGACGTCCATACCGGGCACAGTGGAACATGATCTTGAAGAGCAATGTCATGCGGTAGTTTGCCTCATCGACATTCCATGCATTCTGATCATTTGCTCTTCCTTTTGGAGCAAGGAATACATGTGGCCAGCGTGCGTACTCGTGCCTCCAGATGGACTCACATTTGAGCACCTCCTCGATGGGCACCCAGCCGGCGTCATCACATGACAGACTCTGTTGTTCTGATACCTTCCCCACGTTGTGCCGCAGGATCCTGTTTAGTGATGAACTCACCTTGTCCTCGTAGGTATTGAGCCGGTTGCCAGTCTCGAAGCGGTAGTTGGCCGCATATTCTACACCTCCAAAGTAAGAGCAGTTGAAGAAATGGGCCCCCGTAGTCGGGATGATTTTCAAGAAACCATCTTGCGGCGCCTCGACTCTCTTGTAGAAGGGCTTCCTGATGTTGTTATCAGAGTAGCTTGCCATGAAGTCTGGCACTGACCAAGAGTCACCTCCTCCTCTGACAATAGCGTCTCTGACCACTTCGTTGAGGTCAACAATGTTCTGTGGTCCTAGCTTTGTAACATCACGTCCTTCTATGCAGAATCTACCATACTCATCGAGGTCACCAACTTCAGACATAGTTCTGATGCTGTCGTACCATTGGTGTTCACTAAACCTCGATTTTGTAGGTTCATCCGTTTGCCCCGACCCATCAGTAGCACCTGAACCGTCCTTCTTGTGCTCAGGAGGCTCCATATCGACGTCATCAGATGTTGGACTATCAGCCTCGAGCGACGCTCGGACGGCCTTTAGCACCTTTCTGACTTCATCCCTCTTCTCATGTTCACATTCAAGATGGCCATGTTGGGTGCTACCACAATACAAGCACACGTTGACATCCTCAGAGACGGTAAAGAGTTTTCCCAACGCATCCAAAAGTTGTTGTTTCCCGGAATTCTCTGAGTCCCTGACCACATCGGTGGGGTCGTTCGCTGGCTCATCAGCTTCCTCCTCCCCAGGGTGAGCCGACGACTCGTCACCTGGCTTGGCATCGGCATCAGTGCCCATGCTGGCGTCACCCCCTGTGATGTTGTTCTTCCTGCGATAATGAGAGAATACCTGATCCTTCTCCCAGTCCGTGAGGCAGCAGAAATTGGCCAGCGAGTCATATCCGGGGATTGCGTGGATGAGCTTCATGACCCTTTCGGCTTCTGCAGTTTGCAGTGTGCAGTCGAAGGATCCCCGTCTCTTGTCATTGATGGTGCTCGAGGTTCGGGAGGTCGATGTGAATTGAGCCAGTGCCTTTTCCAGTCCATTGAGATACTCAGCTGGATCAACGCTAGCATTGAAAACATCCACGACTCCCTTGGCCATATTGGCCACGTCCAAGACACCAAGCCAGAACTCGATGATATCTCCAGTTTTCTCGGCAGATGCACGGGAGAATCCAAAAATCTCGTTCCTCTCCTTCACCTCGGGAACGGCAACCTTTTCGAAGAAGTCTTTGTATGCGACATTTCCGCAATCCTTTGTGACTCTATAGATCAAGAGCCACTTCTTTGCAACATCATCGAAAACTCTTTCGCGATATATGCTGAATTGCTTGCCGCGTCCGTTCCGGAAAATTTCCAGAGCTTGCCTCTTCGAAATTCTGACTCCTCCCATGTGAGATAGAGATTTCATCAAGTGCTCCCCATACGCCAACGATGCATTTGAAATCAACGAAGACGCAGTAAATGTGAGCCATGTTTGGAATCCTTGATTGATGTCAACAATGTCAACACCAAGATCCTCGAATGCAACCTTCAACCTAGCTGCAAGGAGTAGTACGGACTTCCTGGCCTCCAATGTGGGAGATGAACGCTTGTAATGGTCCTGGGTGTTGGCGGAGCAATTAATGCAATGGGTTGGTCTCGACTGGCACGTCTCGATCTCATCCATTGTCACTGCGCCTCTACAGCTTCCGCATAGGATGTCGTCGTTCTCCTTGTCAATGGTGAACCACATGCATCGATCGGAAACCACTGGTTCCAGCTCATGGGTGCCGACCACCGGTTCGACCCAACTGGTCTTGAACCTTTTGTCTTTGGTGAATCTGTTCACGGCGGTTCCAGGGCCTCGCTGGAAGATTGTGGTGTCGTCATTTGCATAATCACCAGGGGTCATTTCGCCACCTGCGATCTTGAACGCCTCAGTTGGTCCGGTCATATCCTCCAGAACTTTGGCGATGATGCCCGATTCGTCAGGTTTGAACGCTCCCTCATTGAGAACTGATACATGTTCCCTGTTCGTGGCACACATGAGGAAGACCCTTTGGCGAAATAGATTCTTCTCGATGACAGACCAAATTGCCGTCTTTCCCAAAGTCCCCTTCTTGGTTGTACTCAAAATCGAATACTGTTTTCCGAATTGCGAGTACATTGACCGCCACATCCTCTGATCCGATGTCACCAAGATCCCTTGGAGCCTCATCTTCTCAATCAGCTCCTCTGCGATCCTGGACGTAACAGAGTCCATTCCGTTGAACATGGAGTCATTGTTGATGGCGACCATCAGGGGTCTGGACGTGACTTGATCAAGATCGAGCACCCCTTTGACAAACTGATTCTTGAAGTCGTTTTCAAGCATGACACAATGAGGTGGTTTTTGTGCATGTAGGAACTGCAATGACAACCAAAGGTGCACAGTTATCAAACCATCGTCGACGGTATCCGTGCTGAGGTACTGCTTGACTTTGTCAAGGGTGTCGAGGAATTGCTGAAGGGGTCGTTCTGCTTCAGAATCATGGATTTTGAACACCTCGACACTTTCCCATCCCATGTCAGCTAATCCCATTTGGATGCCATGCGTCCCACTTTGGGTTCCCACACGGAACATCAGGTCGGTGATGAGGATGGTTGTTCCAGCCCTGAAATCACCTGCCAACATGTCATGATCTCTTGGACCGCTTGGTGCTTCGATGATCCTGCAAGCAAGTGGGTTGGTGATCATCTTCTTGATGCGGCCAAGGTCGGACTGGTTGGCGACGTTCACGTCGTGATGCCCTAGCATCATGAGCATACCTGCTGTCGACAAATAGCATCCGGTCCGCGTCAGCATGTACTTGCGGACAATGTGGCTGTAACACCTCAGCCAATCCTTCTCGGATATAGTGGATGCAGTGTCCTCGGTTACGACCCCCGGATTGCAAACTCCGAAGATCATGCAGGCATATGCGGTCACTCTCCTCAAATATTGTGCCCAGGGTGCTGATCCCAATGTGCTGGCTGCTTGAGCTGCTGGTCCTTGGACGATTGATAGAAGAAAGTGATCCCGCTCGTCCATCCATGCTGAGGTGATGAACTCGGAGTTCCTTTGATCGGGCATTGATGAAGTTCTGAAAAGATATCCATTCGGTACCCGAGGAATCACCCAGTCCTTTCTTGCGGGAGGTGTAGATGGCCTTGCCTTCGATGGTGGAGCTTTTGGTGGTGGTGCACTTCCAGCTGCAGAGCTGTAACCATCGTGTCCACCGGCGGTGGAACTACCAGGCCCAGTCTGTTGTTGTTGCTGTTGTGCCCGCTGTGCATCGGCTTCCCTCTGTTGCTTGTCATTCATCATTCTGATAGGTGAAGGATCCCAACCTGGATGATCCGGTTGACTTGGAGGGTTTCTGCCGTCTCTTGGCATCAGCGGGATGTCCCAGCCATCAATGTGGGAGACCTCTGTGGCTCCTTGGCCCATCTGTGTGGTGGCAGTGGTCGTCACATAGTCGCGGATACAGGAAAATGTCCTGTTCCGTTTCTCCACCTCCTCAAACATGCCCTGGTCGGCCCTCTCAATGTTGTAGCCCCCCAACTCCCATAGGTCGTCGCGGAGGTCAATGGCCTGTTTCATTCTGACCAGATCAGTCTTGATGATCCCGCTCAGGTATGACATTGATTTGAAGCTTTCCAATTTTGTCATCCACTCATGTAGCATTTTGGAGATCATGAGAATGGTTTGCAAATGGACAACAGCTGCCGTCCGTTCCAAGCTGAGATCATAACTCATTGACATCCAGTCTTCCAGGACATTCTGGACGATGATGGTTTTACCCTGGCTGCTGGTCGCTCTGGCATTGTGACGTCGGAGTGCATAGCCGAGGCTGTAGCTCTCCTCGTACATGATGTTGACCAGATATTGGATGCGGTTCTCAACTTCATATGGTTCAGGTTCCTCTCTCCGCATCACTTCAAACGACCACTTCTCCCATTTTCGACGTGCAATTTCCTCGAAGTTCGTCCTCTTTCGGATTTGGTAGCAAGGACTTCCATACGGAGGATACGTCTGGTTCAATGATCCAAGGTTTGCTGGGCTAGTATTTGCGATCTTGTCGCGCAAGTCTTTGACTGTGATCTCCTTGTTGATCATACTGTTTTGCCCAGTATAGTGGTCTTTGAGGGTATCCCATAGTTCATCTATTCTGATTGCGCACTCGAAGGTGCACAACATCTGCATGATGCTTTTCTCATCTGGATTTCTAGCGGCTCCTTCCACCAATTTCGATAATCGGGCCCCTTTGTCAATGAAGCTGATGGCAGACATCTTCAACTCATTTTCGTTGGTCACTTTTGATAACATTTTCATGAGCAACCTGATTGCATGAGTTACGAACGCCCTGCCACTTCTATCCATGACAAAAGCTAAGGCCACAACGACAGGAGGAGAAATCTTCACTCGATCCAACCATTCGTCGAGGTCCTTGTCCTTGTAACCCCTGAAGTTTGCCTCCTCATAGGTTGAGAATGGAGCAGGAAGGTTGTGCTCTTGTTTCTTCTCCTGGATGAGGGACAAAGTTGATTTCAGCAAACTAATGCCTTTGGCCGCTGAAGGGATCACAAGGTCAGTTCCAGCCATTGCGAAGACCGAAGTGAGGTACGCGGAATCCGGATCCGTCAAGGCGCACCAACGACGCAGGTAGCAGCCCGACTTCACCTTCAATCCACCTCTAACGGGATCCGGATCCGCCAATAGTGATCCACGACGTGGATACAACCTCAGCTTCACCTTCACACCGCCTCGTTGGGTGATGAAGTTAATGAATAGTTGTTCATTGATGGTCTTCTCATTAACCTTTAGTTCAAGGTCACTCACAATGATGCATGCACATGACTTCGATTTATGGTCATTCATATCATCTGGAACCTTTGGTCGATATCTCCTTCCATAGGCGTTGTTGATCAACATTTGATTGGTGACACCTCGAAGGATAGATCTGACAATCTTCTCGGTATATAATTGTGTTGCACGTGTTTCCCTGCCCGCACATTGACCGTGGGTGTGTGAGCCATCACATTTCGCATGCAAGTCAAAGAACTTAACCCCCCATGATACGATCCTCCACGGTTTCTTGATTGCGGTCCCAACATCTTTGAATTGTGACTTCAAACCATACATGCATCCATCAAAGTCATGCACAGTCGATTGGGTCCCATTGATCAGAAACTTCATTCTCTCATCATTCCAATAGTCGCATCCCCGAGGTAGTTCCAACAATGCCATTGCATGCAAAACATGTACACGTTGCAGACACAATGTGAACTCTTCCCATAGCTCCCAATATAGAAGTGCTTTCATTCTGATGTTGTGCGCTGTGACCTCACTCACATTTTTGTTTAACCGATTCCACGGTGAACCACCGGTGCAAGGTCCCGCAAAGAACACGCAGTCACTAGGACCCCTGATGCAACGTCTCCATTTTGCCCTTCCGTAGTTGGACATGAGGTTGTCATCTTCGGTAATCGTGACCACATGCATCATCTTAAACCGACTCTGTTTGTGAATCTTGGTAATGATGCTTTGCGTTTCGGCACACATGAGGAGCAAGCATGGGGTATCATCCTTCATCTCATAGACGTTGAGAGATATGGTAACGTCATTGAGTATTTTCCCGAGAAAATCAGCATAGGATTGCTTGAAGTGATACGTCAGAATCTTCCCATTCTTTCGATGTAGATTCATCTGAATATCCCAATCATTTTGTTTTCTGGTCTCATGCTTCAACTTGTAATGATGGGCTATAAACATGTCATCCAACGGAATGATTTTCATGTTCCCATCAAGGATACAGGTGACCACAGTGTCCTGGCACGATGCCCTGTCCTCCACGTCAGACCCGCTGTCCATCACATCTTTGATGTCTGCATTGGATATGATCTTGAAGGTAGTGGTCCCTGTCCAAAATTCGTTTCTCTTATTGGTTTTCTCGATGTTATTTCCCACCAATCTCCATGAGTCGTGGATCAATCTCCCACTTGACTGAAACACTTGGTTGGTTTCCCTTTCATCTCTAAATCGTCTCAGCTTACATGGCAGAAAGTCAGCCTCTTTGGGGGTAAACATCTTTCTTCTTGGTACTTTGTGCACTCTCGTCAATGTTGTTTCATCCTTCCATATCCACTCGTCTTGATCATATTCATTTTTGGATATTTTCTTTCCCTTTCTTGATGACGTTGAGGGGTTATAGGCTTTGTCTTTTGACACCCTACCAGCAACCACGTCACCACCGGCGAATACAATTCGTCGTCGATTGGGATCTTTGTTTTCTGTGGGATATGGATCATCATCGGGGTCCCCCGACGGAGGAAATCCCATTGGAAGACTACCCCATCCAGAACTCCCCCCATGAACAACTCGAAGGAGCGTGTTGATCACCCGAGCAGTACCACACGGAGCTGCATGAATGGTTGTGGGTTCGTTTCCATGGGATTGATGACAAAATAGTTGACCTACCCCCACAGTTAACTGAGGATACTTCAGGACTGGGGTCTGACGAGTCGGCATCGCAGCAGCATGGAGCCCTTGTCGTGCTGTTGACGCCAGGTGTCCCGGTGAGACAACACCAGCTGATTGCCTAGTAATCACCGACGGTGATATACTAAATTGACACGGATGGTATTGGAAACAAGCTCGTTCTACCCATTGATCAAAACGGTCTTGTTGTTGAACGGGTGGAACTCGATCCTCAACCTTGATCCATTTGCCATGAGATAGTATCCAGGTACTTCTCAAACAATCATGAGGCAATGATACACCAGGTGGTCGCTTTCTAAAGAAAGTTGGCGTCTTAACAACCAATATGGGATCCATACCAGGTAGTTGTTGTACTTGTTCTTTACCAGAAAGACCCTTCTGATACACCTCAGGTGGTAGAATAGGTATTTCGGTATACGGAAAATTTGGAACATCTTGAGTTTTGGTTTGAAACACTTGTCGGACAGTGGTATCAACATCCGTGGTAGGTGAGACCATATCGAGCAGATCTTTCGTACCGATGTCACCAGGGTCCAACAGGTTGATGAGCATACATGCTCTTTTCCATGCTAACGGATTCTTGAAACCTTTGGTGTGAATGTCAGCGGCCATTTTCGAGGTCACCTCATACATGAGTACGTAGTTTTCCCGAGTAAAATGTTCATGGAGGGAAGTGATGGCTATGCCATGGGTCCTCTCAAGATGCCGCATAGTGGGGTTACGACCCGACCTGACTACACCGATCATGCCCTGATTGTCATCATGAAACAATAATTTGGGCGACTTTCCCGTCAGCGTTTCCCAGATGCTCATTGCGGGCAAGCCCATAGTACGGAGGGTGACATCGGCTGCAACGATTTCGGCCTCAGGCGTCGAATGGCTTACGCATCCTTGCCGTTTGCTGCCCCCGGACAAAGGAAACCGAGTGTGGTTACCCTGGATATGCATATGAGACCCTGAAGTTGATCTCAAAGACTGGGCACACCCTGCAAAATCAGCATCAGCAAATAAAGACAATGTCAATTCATTGAAGTTGTCCCCAACCCATCCGGTCATTCTTTTAGATAGGCTGGAATTCACGTAGCACATTAAGTGATACAACTTTGCATCGTCATCAATGGTCCACTTTGTTACATTCCTGGCCAGGGAATTAATGGAACGAAGCAGATCAAAACGAGCAATCCTCGCCGCGTACAGCAGCTTCATCAACACGCTAGCAGCGTGTGGCGCTAATGCACCTCTCTCAGACTCCCCAGGCGAGACGTCTTCCCCTTGGGTTCCTTGTTCATAAAACAATGGAGCGTCCGGATCAAACTCATGAGTGCACCATGGACAAACTTTCTTGTTCTTGGGGTTCCCGGGACATGGTGCTCTGGACTTATGCTTCTTTGTTTCTTCAGGTAGACTTGGAGTGGATACGTGTTTCAACTTCGTATCTTTTCCAACAATGTCCAAATACTTCTCAACTGACAGCTTCAACAAACCTTCCATGTCATAGGTCATGGTTGACACCGGGGTTCCATCATGAAGTTTGGTAGATCCCTTTCTCAAAATACAACCAAGATAGAGTCCTAAGTCAGTCTCGGGCTCGATGTTGAGTTTTGATCGAAGCATCTCCCAACCCTTAGTCAGGTTCTCTTCCGGTCCTGCCAGCTTTAAGTCGTCTACATAGATGACAAGAAGTAACTTCAGTTTCTTGTGAAAATACATTGAGGGCCATTCTTCTCCAACAGGAACGAAGTCGAGTTCACGAACTTTCTGATCACAGTGTTGTTCCCACATTGTTCCCGAATCGGGGTGACCATACAAAGCTTTAACCAATCTTACAACTGGTCTACGGAACTTTCGAATATCGACATCGTCTGGCCATGCATCTTCAGGTAGCTCAACCCAACATGGTGGTCCGGTTAGTTTTGCTTGAATGTATGCCTGAATGGCGTCGGCAAGTTTTACATTATGGCCTGGAAGACACCCATAGAAATCAGCCCATCTCGATGCCTCAAAAGTAGCCGGAGAATTGCCCAAGTCCTGGAAGAAGGCAGCCTCCCAGAATTGGTTCTTCACCTGGTTACCAAGCAAGACACCTCGGCCTTTGAATTTTCTACTAGGACTTCCTGCAGGCAACTGATAGTTTTTCTCAACACAGATACCATGTACTCTGGCCATGTGAACCTCTGTCTTGTTTGCCTTTGCTTCACGAACAACGTCATCATATTCTCTAACGACACTGAAATCGTAGACTCCAGCAGCATGTTGACCCAACCATTCCTTCCTCATAGCTTTACGTGCATCATCGTTTTCCATCATTTCCTTCCGACCAACAGGCCTTGCCACTGCAGTGTTGAACATCTTATTGATATTGATTCCATCACCATTTGAAGTCAGCTTTTCTCGATGATCATCACAATGATTAATGCATGGCATGCATGGAAATGGAAGGAAAACATCACTGAGGCCACGAGCGTCTTGGGGTACTTCGTTGGTGTTGTGCAATGTCGCAGCAGCCACCACCTTCCCCTGGTTGAAGTCATACACTTTGTCGTTGTTCCAAGTGGCTTTCGGTCCCTTGCCCTTCTCGATCTCAGACCATTCATCCCACTCCATCAAGAAGTCATCATCATCAGGTACGTCAGTGTCCGACAGGTCTGAATAACATGGAGCAGAGGCAGAGACCCCTCTCCCGACGGGAGAAACGGACCCTTTTCCATATTGAAAAACTTTGCCTCTTCGGATGTAGTCTTGGGACATGGCCACTCCTGAAACGTGATCGTCTTTGTCGTCTTTCTTGGAGGATTTGGCTTTCTTTACTTCTTTCTCTTTCTTCTTTTCTTCTTTTCTCTTTGCTCGCTCCTCACTTTCCTTGATTTTCGCATCACTTTTCTTCTTCTCCTTCTCAGCTTCGACCTTCTTCTCTTCGGCCTTGGCAATCCCTTTTCTGACAGTCGGTGACATCTTTCTCCACTCGTCAGGGGTATACTTTGAAGGCCTTGGAGTAGTTGATATTCTGCGAAAACCACGTTCATCAATACGATATGGATGGCCGCGAGCATTGAGTTTCACCCATTCACCATCGTCATTCAGGTATACGACCCCATCTCCACCCTTTCCAACGGAGTAATGTTCAGGTCCTCCTTCTGGAATATGAAGATCTGGATGTGCTGGCTTATCGATACCTGGTGGTCCCAATCTTTCCGATATTGCATCAAAGTGCCTTTCAGCTTCCAACTCTCCATCAGTTGGTTCCCGTGGGACCTTCGACGAAGGTACACCACCACCACCATGACCATCGTCATCATCTCCACCATCATCATCATCATCCGGTGGAGGTGGCGGTAGAATTTCTGGGTTTCCTTCAAGACGATCTTTCACTTTCAATCCTTCAATGGAAACATTGATCCTTTCATACTCTAACTTGCATGGGAATTCAAGGGGTTCCTTTAGTTCAACCCTTTCAGTGTAGTGTGGAGTCCTCAGCTTGGCAATGGGCTTCTCTGCATCATAGGCCAAGTTCTGCTTACTCCAGTCACATAGCGCCCATACCCTGTACTTTCTTGACCAATGTAGCCCGGGGCCAATGGAGTATCCGGCGAACACTCCAGGGATTCCCATAGGGTCAAACTTGTGTTGTTGTTCTCGTTCACGTGAACCACTGGGCTTGAAGTACACGAGGGCACCAAAGGGTATCATCTTCCCTTTGAATTCTTCTCCATGAAGTTTGCACCAAGAACTTACCTCATCGTCGTTGGGCTCGATGTTGAGCAAATGGCTCACGCATCTGATGGCATACATCCAAAAGCATGGTGGAATTCCTGCCTCAAGTAGACAGGTTGTTGTTGCCACGAGCACGAATTGGTTAGTTCTCTCTGCGAGCGAGTTGTGCTTGGTCTTTCCGGCCAAGGAAGTATCCATTGGGATCTTTAGGATCTTCATTGCCTTGTCGAACTGTGGGGCATCATCGGAATATGCTTCTCGAATCTTACGACGGCCCATGAACTGTTTGACCGCCCGTATAACGGCGTCTGTGTCCTTTCTGGCAGAAGGATAAGACTGAAGCATTCCTGTATACCTATCCCTGATGACAAAGATGGTTTTGTCGTCGCCATAGTCCTGTTCAGCAATACGACGGTTGTCAACGTAGTCGAATGTGATCAGGTCCCCAAACTTTGTGAGCTTACGCTGAAACGCACCTCTGAACGTTTTCCTGTGCTTCATCTTGGCACGCACGCAAGACTCACAGTAAGGGTTCTTGTAGCGATGAGTTAGAAGGTGAACCTTCGATCGTGCTTCATTCTTCAAAGTTCCCCTCTTACTCAATCGGACTCCTCCATCTTCCTCATCAACATCAATGACATCATCGTCGTCTTCACCTCCTCCATCTTCAGGAATTTCTTCAACTTCAATTGGATGATCTTCATGGATGTCATCAGGTGCGATGCTGGGATCGTATCCGTCGTCCTCAAACTCGGCATACTCATCAGCATAGCATGACATTTCCTCAGCATCACCTGCATCACTTCCAACAGCCACTTCATGTTGATCATCTCTTACCTTAGCTTTCTTACGTTTCTTCATTGATCTCTTGGGTGATTTAACATTGGATCGTCCAACGGAGTCGGAAAGATCTTCAAGTTCATCCCCACTTTCTCCATCAATGACCAAAAGACCTTCACCTTCCGATGTTGAGCATCCATCATCAAGAACTGCCATGATCTTCTCCACACAAGATGATTTCAACTTGATCTTTTCTTGATCGACGCTCACATAGGGAATATAGTCTTTAACAGTCATCTCGATGAAGTTGCCATTTGGATCCAACATGAATGGAGTTCTTCCGGTCGGCCATACAAAAGAGTAACCAAGATCAACGCATCGCTTCCCCATGGAGAGCACGGAGGGTGTGTCCTCCAAGATGTGAGCTTCTGCTGGTTCGCTAAATGCCTCGAACTTGATGCTTGAACGTTTGGTCGAACACGTTACCCCATTTGCTGTATGGAAGTTGACGACCTTGTCATCGTATGTTGGGAGATCCATTCTACTTATTCGTGTGGATGAAATGAGATCATGGCCACTTCCAGAATCCAATATGAATCTCTTATCTCTCTCTTCAACAGGAACAGTGATACACATTGTGTTGCCCCTTTTACCATATCGACCTTCAATATGCTGAACATAGTTTTCCACAAAAACTTCCCTGGACACCTCACCGTCCTCGACGTCGAGTCTGATCAGGATGTCCATGCTAGGGCCGACTATGACCAGGACTTCATCAATGTCACTGTGTTCACCCTTCTCATCGATCAGAATAGCCATTGCTTTCCCTCGGCTCGAAGCTAACCTGCATGAATAAGACCATTGCTCATCTTTCCTTATCTGATCAGTGGGCTTTCCAACTTTGCCATGCCCTTTGGAGACAGTCTGAGATTTCCGATTGCACTTCACGAAGTCCTTCTTTACGTAAGTTTGAACGTGAGTCTTAGACTCATCAAATCTGACCCTCTTCTTGACCACGTTCGATGCAATCTTATGGAACGTCTCTTCATCATCGCTCCAATCATGGACAAGTGCAGGAGTAGCCTTTGAGCTTGGTGCTTCGGTGTTGGGAGCAGTGTTAAATAGATGAGGATCGTGGCGTTTGTTGCATTTGTCTCCATACCGACACTTGCCCTTGGCCCAATGCCAGCATGGTTCATCAATCTTCTTGGTCTTGTTTGCCGGAGATTGACTTCTTGGAGTTCCTGGCTTCCGACCATTCCCTTTTGCGTTCTTATTCGCCTCGAACACCTTTTGATCATGACTGTATTCACAATCTTTGCCTTTTCTGCATGACTTCTTGATGAAATGGAAATGGCATGGGATCTTCTTCTTGGATCTGGGGCTGGTACTTCGGCTGTTTGCTCGATCCTTCCCTTTCCCTTGACCTTTTCCTTTTCCTTTCGCATGCTGTTTAGGCTGAGGTGATGGTAGAACTGGAGCTGCATCGGCCTTGGCCTTCGCCTTGGGCGCTGCCTTCTCCTTGGGAGTAGCTTTAGGCTTCGCTTTTGGATTTGCATCCGGTGCAGCGGCAGTTGGGTTCGGAGCAGGAGCTGAAGGTTTGCCGCCGCCTGCAAAGTCTCTCGCATACTTCTCTCTGGCTGCCACATGCTTGTCCTCTCTGATTCTGGAGATGTGCCTTTCGATGACATCCAACAGGTAGCGATAATTTCGTCTTTGGTCTCCTTCCATCCATGACTCGTACTGCTTGATGTCGAACATCATAAGACTCGAATTTCGAATCTTCTTGTATAGAGCGTCACGAAGCCAATCATCAGGAGGTACGTCATCCGGCATCATGTTTGATACCATCTCCATCCATTTCTCGTAGAACACTTCTAGGTTCGAGTCACCGAGATACTTCATCGATACGATGTGTTCCATGGTGAAGGATGTTTCTCGTTGACCTGGGGTTCTGAAGTGCTCCAGAATCATAGCCAAGATTTCCCGTCCCATGACATAGGTTCCTCTTCGGCTATGACTTTGTGTTCTCAATCTCAATTTGATCGCTACATGACGAGCAACATCACCGGCTTGGGCTATCACGTTTGACAATGCAATTGACAACTTGGCGTCGATGGACTGATACCGTTGCCCCCCACTGTCATTCAACAGCTCGATGTCAGGATTTGGTCGAATAGCCGGCTGTAGCCATGCTTCCCATGCGGCTTTATCCCCGTCATTTGCCGAAAGAACAACACTCTTGATGAGATCTGATTGCCAAACCCCAAGATTCTGTTGCTTTGGCCATGGGCTAACATAGACTTTGTCAGCCTCTCGTCTTGACATTCTCGGTACTTCTTCCGCAGTGTAAGCCGCTGTGGAGACATCATCTGCTGAATCGCGTTGTGATCCTCGAACTGAAGGCAAACCAGGAGGTTCAGGAGGTGGTCCTGGACCGTTAGGCCCAAAAGGGTCCGGAGGTCCATCAGGGTCAGGCGGACCGCCCCATCCACTCGGTGGCTTGTAATAGTCCCTCTCAGTTCCGCCAGCGATCTTGTTGTCAACCTCTTTCAGCAGATCAGCGATTCTTTTGCTTGATTGAGAATGCTGTTGTTGTTGAGGAGGTACAGCATGCCCACGATAGGAATGAGCCACATTTGTCTCATAAGTCAACTCCTTGTCGATCTGCGAAACCCAAGATTTCAGAATAGCGTTTTCACAGTTAGCCTCACTCACGTCATTCTCCAGTTTGTCGATGACCAGTCTGGATGCGAGATCGGAGTTGGGAATGCCTGCCGAATAGGGAAGTGTGTCAGGACTGATCCTAGCCATAGATGTTTCAGAATCCTTGAGACTTTTTCTCAGTTCGTCTAAGTGACGTTTCATGTCAACAATCTCAGAATTCTTGATGCCAATCTTTTCATCCCTATCCTGGATTTCCCCCATGAACATGCATGATCTCTCATATTGTTGAACACCACTCGCCAATTTCAATTTTCGCTCACTCTCTAGTTCAGATCTTAGAGTTCGGACCTCAGCATTGGTGAGGGACGACGCCCCTACATCCGCAACTTCAGCCAACCTTTCTTTTAACAACAAGTTCTCTTGTAAACATTCATGAACTTCATGATCTAGATCCTGAACCCTGATTTGAGCGATCTTAGCTTGATTACGTAGATCTTCAACAAGCATCTCTTCGGGGCCACGACCGTCGGTCGTAGAACCCTGAGTCAACGATCTTCGTAACTTCGTGTTCTGCAACTTGATCTCATCCTTCAATTCGCAGTTCATCTTCTGCTCGTTGGCATAGAGCTCCTCATAGTGCTCTGCCCTTGCGATCGAGTTTGCACTAGCCTGTGATTCAAGCCTCAGGTGAGATATTGCTTCGGCCTCTTGGTTCCTGTATGATGCAATTCTTCTGACGGTATCATGTTCAGTGTTTCGATGCTTCAGATCACTTTCCAATTTGGCCTGATTTGCCTCGAACACCTTCTTCCTAGATTCTCTAGTGATCTCATCAATACTGCTCTCATACAGCTCGGCCTGTTTACGAGACTGAACCAAAGCTTCACTCAATAGCTGATTTCGCTCAGATAATTCATGAACTGCAATTGATTGTTGTTGGCTAATCACTTCAAGCTGATTACTAGAGAAGGATGCCATTTCAGATCGATTACGATATTCCATGATTGAGTTCTGGAAATCATTTTGCATTTCTTGACCCTCATTGTATAGTCGATTGGCAATATCGGTGGTTAAGACATTGGTTTGATGAAGTTGTTGTAGTCTTGCCTCCGTATTACCCAGTAGTCCTTGAAGGTGATGTACTTCATCCTTGTACTCCTCCTGGATCTCCATACCACGTTGATGGATCCGTCGTGCACCATGTTCCATTAGGGCACCTCGGCGTTCAAGGTCTTGGATGCGTATTGTTGCACCTTCGTCTTCCTGAGATGCTACCATTAGTTCTGCTTGATATTCTGCAACCTCATTTGCGGAACATGACAATCTATGATTGAGTGCATTGACCTCATCAAATGCATTCTGATTGTGTTCCCGAAGATACTCAGTGAATCTGATCTCGATGTCATGAATCAGTTGATCCCTGGATGCAGCGTATGCTTCCATGTTGTTCAGCTGATTACGTAGGGATTGACATTGTGCCCGTAGTTCCTCTATCATGGCAATAGGTTCACTAGCCACAGAAGTATCCGTTGATCTCCCCTTAACACGACTATCCCCGGTCCTCTCACCAATTCGGTCGGTCACGGCCCTGGTGGATCTGTCCCTTGGAGTAGTACGTCCTCGAGATGGTCGATGCCCTTGGCGGACAACATCACTCCGAGCACTGTTTCGAGAAGATCTAGGTGTACTTTGGGTGGATATTCTTCGTCTGTTTGATGTGACTTGCCATCCGGACTGTGTAGTTCGGGTAGGGCGTATCCCGCCACTGTCTGCCGTGTCGCCAGGGGAAGATTGATTGACCTCCTCGACCGGCATAGCAGCGTTCTCATTGAAGGTAAACTGCGTGGTGCGCGAATCTCCGCTGCCGCCTTGCATCTTTGCGATGATGAGCTGATTGGTCCTTTGCGTCCTCAATCAATTGCTCAGACGGCCCGGCTACCAGCACGCAGGTACCACTCTCCCGGCGGGAGAAGTGAGCCCTACGGCTGATAACCTGTGAACAAATTGATCCTTGTTCTGGATATCCTTCGGTTGTAGTTCCCTATGTGCTGATAGTCAGAGCTGTCAAACCATGCAGCAGCGGAGCGCGTTATTTTGGCCTCGCAGTGGGTCTTGAGCCAAAATGGCGTCCCATGCAAGAATGTGCACATGCTCAGCATGTGTGACTACTGTGTTATCTCGTTCCCCTTCGCATATATATATATATCTATATCTATATCTATACATATATATATATGTATAGATAGATAGAGACATATATATATAGTGTATTCAACTATACAAAAGCAATATTCACCAAACCAAACAGGTGATGTACCCTCCAGTAAACTAACAGAACTATGAGAAATTGATGGAAATTGTCCATTTATTCATGATTTTCCCCATGACAAAATGCCAATTGTCCCCAAGGAACCCAAGAAAAGAGTATAGAAAATACGAAAAGTATATATGTTCTACCACTAGGAGTTTCTACATTTTCTATCATTTGCTTTTTTTGATCCAACATCAACAACGGTGGTTTTTTTAACCACCGTTGTTTAAAAACCCATCACCCATCGAAGGCTTCCCACCGAGATGCCCTCGGTGAGGTTCAACTCATCCACTGAAAAGGTCTTTTGGAGGGGCCCATGAACGCCTCCAAGGTCGATCACCAACTTGTTGTCCATGAAGACCCACACATCCTGAGACTCAATGGATTGGTTTAAGGGAAAATCTACAGGAAACGATGGTTTTACCATCAAATATAGGGGTTTCCTGTAAATTTTCCCATCATCCAATTCTATGATGAGATGGGAAAAATATGGAAAAATATGTGGATATAATTGATATGGATATTTTTTTGCAATAAAAAAATTACTTTACTTCGTGTGATCCCCACCATGACATTTATAGATTTTCTTACTGGCAAATCTTCTGGCATTCTATCTGACATATCTTCTGGCATTCTATCTGGCATTCTATCTGGCATATCTTCTGGCATTTTCTTGTGGCATTCTATCTGGCAAATCTTCTGGCATTCTATCTGGCAAACATTCTGGCACTTTATCTGGCATATCTTCTGGCATTCTATCTGACATATCTTCTGGCATTCTATCTGGCATTCTATCTGGCATATCTTCTAACATTCTATCTGGCATATCTACTGGCACTCTATCTGGCATATCTTATGGCATTTTATCTGGCATATCTTCTCGCATTCTATCTGACATTCTATCTGGCATGGCATTCTATCTGACATATCTTCTGGCATTCTATCTGGCATTCTATCTGGCATATCTTCTGGCATATCTTCTGGCATTCTATCTGACATTCTATCTGGCATTCTATCTGGCATATCTTCTGGCATATGTTCTGGCATATATTCTGACATATCTCTGGCATTCTATCTGGCAAATCTTCTGGCATTCTATCTGGCATATCTTCTGGCATTCTATCTGACATATCTTCTGGCATTCTATCTGGCATATTTTCTGGCATATATTCTGACATATCTTCTGGCATTCTATCTGGCATTCTATCTGGCATATATCTTCTGACATTCTTTCTAACTTTCTTCTGCACATTCTTTGTCCCATATCTTCCTACATGAGGTCCGGCAGGGAACACTTGGCATGGATCCTCGCGGTTGAGGTCCGGCAGGGAACACTGGGCGTGGATGGTCGTGGTCAGGTCCGGCAGGGAACACTGGGCCCGGATACTCGCGGTTGAGGTCCGGCAGGGAACACTGGGCGTGGATGGTCGTGGTTGAGGTCCGGCAGGGCACACTGGGCGTGGATGGTCGTGGTTGAGGTCCGACAGAGAACACTGTGGATCGCGGGTCGCAGTTGGACGAGGAGGACGACGAGGACGAGGAGGACGACGAGGAGGACGAGGAGGACGAGGAGGAGAGGAGGAGAGGAGGAGGAGGAGGAGGAGGACGAGGCAGGAGGAGGCAGGAGGAGGCAACTGACATAAAATCTAACAACCCTCACCTGGCAGGTGGGGAACAAACAGTTTGGAGTTGGTAAGACAATAGACATCCTATAAAATGTGTCTATCTTTTCGGGGGGAGGACTATAATGTACTATATAATACTATATAACTTACTATAATGGATATGAATGGATGTCGGGGGATATTAATGGGAATATAGCCAACTATATGGGATGATGATATGGGATACTACGGGATGATATAATGGACATCCAAGGGCCTGAAGGGGCAAAAAGTTGGAAAATCAGCGCTAGAAGCAAGAACTGTGGGGATATGTATGTCGAAACAATTATGCTTTAATATAGTTTGACCAATAAAAAGGGATCCAACCCAAAAAATGAAAAGGTTTTGGATCCCAAAAATGACCAGTGACCAGACAATCTGTGTATGTGCAATTGGGTCATGAATCTTGATGATCCATGCCCCGAAGGGTATGGGGGACACCTGCAGGTCAGTGCCGCCTTAGTCTCTTCCACCAAAGCTGGAGAAGGGAAAGAAAATCTTATGAAATCTGCAAAAGACAGGTCGCTTGTCTTTTCGAATTGTGTGGTTCCTGCTTTCCAACAACCATAAGCCTCTTGAAACCAAACATCTGGGTGAGTAGAAGAACGCAATTCTCCAAGCATCGTCGTCACCGCGGAAGGTAAATGAAAGACCAGGGATGTAGACGAAGGATGCATGCATCTCAAGGGTGAAATAGAAGTTGTGGCTTTGATTGTCCAAACCTGACAGGTGCGATATGGCTGGAGTCGATGTGACTCAAGGTTTGAGATTGGATGGTTGTAGAAGTTGTAGGATGTTGTAGGTCGCTGGAAAAAATCTGACGCTTAGTAAAGCCCCAAAAAAAAAATGGGGTTTTCCCATCTCTCCCATCTCTGCCATCTGATCCAAGTAGCCAATCCTGGTGTCGTTCCAACCCTTCCCGTCGATGGGGAAGAAGGCCTCATCGTCGTGGGCGTAGGTTCCAGAGGCGGACTTCACAAAATCCATCCTGCAACGAAAAAGAAAAGCCACCGAAAATGAGGTGAAAAGCAGCTGTGATACTCCCAGATGTTAAAATATCTTAAATATGCTAAAATATAGTGTGCGCATAAGGTCCTTGCATCTCAAACAGCATCTCTTTTTGTCCTTTGCTCTCGGTACTTCAAGTGACATCACCAGAAAAAAACAGCCCCACGTCTGTGGATTTCAGCTATCAGAAATAGCATGGTGGTTAGCCCCAGAAGTCAGACGCACATGTCCCTTTCTTGCGGTGTCGCAGTCAAACAAAAACAAAAGACAAACACTGCCTAATACAAAGGAATCCGGGAATGTCTGCGAATTTCAGAAGTATTGCTATGAGAAGGATCTAATGAATCTAATGCTTATCATGAGCATTCGTTCCAACATCTTCGGGTGCTAAACTCCCATGCCGGACAGTGTCAAGACGATGCCGGACGTAGGTTCAGTCTGCAATGAAATCCATGCAACAAATGAATCTCACCGTTTCGGTCCCCCGCTCAGATCATCCCCCAATAACAACCATGGATTTCATAGGGGATTTACACATATTTGGAACATGTTGGAACCATAGCATGGGGCTGTTTTCCATATGAAGGGGGCCGAAATAATCTCATTGACAACTTCATGATGACAATGACTATGACGCCTGAAGTTCAAACGCTTGTTGACTCCAGGAACATCACGAAACCACTGGTCGAAGTTCTCTTTGTTGGACAATGGAGGCTGCGGAAACAATGACGAGTTGTCATCTCAGTGCGCCACATGGAGAACTCTGCGAAGACTTCAGGTTTTCGTAGTTTCCGCAGTGATTACTGATTAATGCTTGCAAGATCTTTAAGTGCACCAGGAACAGCAGCTTGACTCCTTTTGCAAAAGTTCTCAAGTGAAACAAGATGAAACAAGCATTCTTCAGAACTTTGTGCGATGCATCCAAGAAACTTTTCGGGTTGTACACGGGCTTCTTGTCCTCTCCCAAAATAGGCAAGACCAGTCCTTCCATGTGTCCATTGAAGCTGTCAAAGTCTGCATGACTCTGCTGAAAATCGCCTGAGTCGTCCATGTGAGCTGAGTGGTTTTACACACGCACACAGGCTGTGGGGCTGTGGGTCCAAGGTTAACATGGTGACATCCATGATATGCCAAGAAAACGGACTGGTTCACCCACATCTCCATTCACTGCAGCCAGCTTACGGATCACGGCATCGAAAAAGATGGTGTCTGGACCGGCCAGAACCAGCTCCCGCAACTGTGGGGACAAGTTGACAATATGCGGCAAATCCTGGGACAGGATGCAAATCAGCTGACAATTTCTGGATCAATCGCCCTTTTGGTTTTCTGCACCAATGATATCACATTCATATCACTTCTATAGAAATCTTGCCGGTTTGATCCCGACTTTAGCAGAGTAAATCACAACATCTATGGAATCTATCGACATCTCCTATCTGTCCAAGTTTTTTTCCTCTACGCTCGGTGCCTCGTTGACGGGATCAAGGTGCCTCAGCGGATTGCGGAGCCGTCGCCGTGCCCCAAATGTTTTCTGGATCATCCCAGGCCTTCCTGGTGAGCCTCACGGATCCATGCTGTTTGGCTTCACAAATCACTTGAAAATTACCCTTTGGTAAACTAACGTAGCTATAGAAAATCACCATTTATAGTGAATTTTCCCATGAAAAATGGTGATTTTCCATAGTTATGTTAGACCACCAGAGGGTATAAGAAATTATTAGAAATTGAGGTAGTGAACACATGTGAACACCTCAAGAAAATTCAATAGCCCGTCATGTAAAACACTGATCGGCGAACGATGCAGCTTCCAGCACCGAAGGTTTCCAAAACCGCGACGGGTCATATCGGGTCCAGGTCCCATGGGACTCACAGATGGCGTTGGAGTTTGACCCCTTGAAAAACTGGTAACGGACTCCGATGAGTCAATTCAACCATCAATGTAAGGGGGTTTTACATACTGATATAATATTATATACAGTACACATATATATATATATTATACTTAATATATATATATATACATAGTTACTAGATTCTAGATACTTCTTCACCTTTGAAGGTTAATAGTTCATGCCCCCATACGTATTGTCCGGTCGCCGTCTTTCAAATGTGTCAACTGCCAGCAGCCATAAAAATCTCTGCCCAAGGGGCTCGGCACGTGACAAGGCACCCTTGCGCTGCAGCAAAACCTGAGTTACTGGGCTTCGCAACTGTTTCACTGTAGTTATCTATCTATAGTTAATAGTTACAATAAGTTATCCTATGTTATAATAGTTAATAATAGTTAATAGTTATTATAATTAGTTAATAGTTAATACATTGACATGTTTATACTATGGTTGATTAACTATAACTAATTAGGGTTGCTAACCACTTATGCTTCATGGTCTATGGGACGGTGGAACTGTCCATGTGATGATAGTTATGATCCTCCAAAAAATGCAACTCTGAAGCTCAGCAACCTCGAAATCGTGATAGAACAGATCGGGATCTAAGGAATCTAAGGCTCTCTTCAAGAAGATGCCAATTTTTACATGGTTGATGCAAGTGACAATAGAATGTTGATTAACATGGTTGATGCCAATTAACATGGTTGATGCCAACATGGTGAAGCACCTGTGGCTTCTTTGGCCCCTGAGGATGAGACTAAATCCTTTTTGCAGTCCAGTGGATCCGACCTGTGGCCCATTTTTTCAGCAACGTCTGCCACATCTCTTGACGATCTGGGACAGCAAAATTGACCCCATTCCGCCTGCAACCAGCCACGCAAAGCAGACCCAGAAGAAGCACCCATTGCTGCATGGCGAAATTGGTCACGGCTAGGCAGCTACGATGATTTGGGTTTGGATTTCCATTTGACCCGTTTCTACATGTTTCTACTTGGCCATGTTACAGTATGCACTTGCAATTCAAATCTCATCTCTCTATGTTTGCAGATACTCAAATAGTGACAAAAGAGCCTACGGAAAAGACGGGGCCATCAACAGCACAAGCGTTGATCCTCCTCTACAGTTCCACTCATGTTTTTTGGGCTCTTCCAGGTCTACAGTACTGTACCCATAATTTGAGATTTGGAGCTTTCCAAATAGGATTTTCCATCACCATCCAGCTAAAAAGGGCTACCCCCCACGACATTTGGGAACCCCCCGTGGAACCCCTACGTTTCGATTGCCACTTTGGGGAATCCCCACAGAAAACTGCACCACAGCCCAGATTTTTGATGCCGTGGGAGCTCTGCAATGCTACTGTCATGTACAGCGATGGAAATGGACTAAGTGACGTGCGGGCATAAGAACGAAACCTTTTTGTGGCTTTTGAAATTGCAAAAATATGTTTGTCCCTACCAATAGGTTTCATGTGTTTGAATACGTATCAAGAAATATAGGTTTTATGTGTTTCAAACCATAATGATTGTTAGTGATATCTTTGGTTTGGGGTGTTCATTCACATGCGTTTATCAAGTTTATTATTCACAAGTGTCTATGTACACAGCATAGAGTCATTGCTGCAGCATCAGACCACGACTATGTGATGTCCTCACACAAAAAAGCAAGGCTCAGCCGGGCCACGGACGTGACATCTAAGATCAAGTCCGAGTTTGTTGGGCCATGAAATTGATGTTGTTCCCTCCATATTTCATCTATATCTTAGCCATATCTTGGCCATAGTTCATCCATATTTCATCCATGTTTTATCCATAGTTCATCCATGTTTTTTCTTGTCTTACCCATAGTTCATCCATGTTTTCTTATTTTACTATATTGGCATATTCATTGTCATCCATAGTTTGTCCATATTTGTCCATATGTGTCCATATTTGTCCATATTTGTCCATATGTGTCCATATTTGTCCATATGTGTCCATATTTGTCCATATTTGTCCATATTTGTCCATATTCATGATCATTTGCGCTGTCCTTCAAAACTGCGTGCCTGTAAAA
The DNA here is from genome assembly GCA_947184155.2 of Cladocopium goreaui. Classification (NCBI taxonomy): domain Eukaryota; class Dinophyceae; order Suessiales; family Symbiodiniaceae; genus Cladocopium; species Cladocopium goreaui. The sequence goes on from CAMXCT020001502.1 coordinate 31,324, forward strand.
CGCTATCTGACATTTAAACCACTATTCTACCTGACCTATATTCGAACATAAATCCGGACATCTGATCTGACAGATATTCTGACACAAATCCTGACATTTATCTGACATATATTCTGAGATTCTACGTTGCATTCTACCTGGCATTTTATCTGGAATTCTATCTGGCGTTTTGTCTGGCATTCTGTCTGGCATATACAGTATTCAGATATTCCCTCTGACATCTATCTTTCTCCCTGACGTTCTGTCTGACATATGTTCCGACAAATATCCTGACACTCTGTCTGACAAATTTTCAGACATGTTATCTCGCATATATTCTGGCATGATCTGACATTTTATCTGGCATAGTGGCGATAGAGTCTGCAAGCAGGAGTAGAGGCGGACCTGGCAGGTGGGGAACAACAGTTCTTCCCTTTCAAAGGGAAAGAGATGCACCACCTTGACCCATTTGGGCTGGATGTAGCCCCATGGCACAAAGGGCAAACTCACCCCGATTCCTGATGTTCATCCAGGTTCCATGCTTTACCCATGCTGTACCCAGAAAATTCCCGTTGAGATTTGCTGATTGATCTCCATCTTTGCTGAAATAACCATCATATGGCATGGGAAAAAACGGTCCTCTAAGGCGCGCCCTTGGACAAAACGGTGCCATTCATCTGCCGGCAGCTTGATGTTGATGGATTGCTTTCCAACAACTCAAACTATGCAAGAAAAAGAACCAGAAATTTAAAGCTGGAGGAAAAAAACAACATTGAAATCACGGTAATTACAATGTCCAGACTTCACCTTTGAAAAAAAAAACGACGATGTCTTCAGCTTCCGAGGATTGCCCGCCTCATGAGCACCCCGCTCCGGAGCACGGTGGGCGCCATGTGCGCCATAAGCACCGTGGCTGTCCGCATGGCGGTACTCATAGCCAGTGGTCTGCCAGGCGGATGGCCATGGATGGCCATGGACGGCCATGACCAGACTGAAATGAATGTAATCTGGATGGCCATGACCATGAAATCTGTGGAATCTCTGTAATCTGCTAGTTGTACCCAAAATCCCTCTGCGCCAAAAAAAAATGACGTCAGAAAAAACAGAAGTAAGCCACAGATTGACCGAAGGGCAAAGGGAACCAACTGGAAACAGGACCAATTTGGGGACGGCTCGAAATCGTGTACCTCAGAATTAAAGATATGGGGAATGCCAACAACTGACATCTCTAGTTCCAAAGAAAAAAAGGACGTGATCAATCCCCGTTTGAAGACAGGCTTGGGCACACACGCATATTATATATAATATGTGTATATATATATATATATAATTATGTGTATATATATATATATATACGTGTATAATTATGTATATATATATAATTTTATATATATATACCTCTTAGGACCACTTGGACCACTGGAGAGGTCAGGTCATAGTAGGAGAACGTCATCCAACTGACATGGACAGCTTTGGCAGGTGTTCCGGCCTGGAATTCATGACTCCGGCCATGTTCCGCGACCTTCTGGTCAACTACCTGAAGACGAGACGAGAGCCACGGGCACAACATGTCGGTGGGGTTGATCATCTTACTGGTGAATTGTTATGGGGGGAATGGGATGATTGGGAAAATCGATGGTTTCCGGTTTCGATTTTCCCAATAAAACCAATCCAAGAATGGGATGATTCCCCCTTAAACCCCTCAGCACCAGTCAGTCTCAGCACCAGAGTGACGCCCACCTCCAGCAACATCGACTTGGTGCATATCGCTCTTCCATGCGCTCTATCGCTGTAGAGGACATGCCTTGCTGAAAATGCTGAAAATTTCCGGAAATCCGAAACGCGAAAAAATGGATACTATGGTGAGTGATGGCTAATGATTGGTTAATCATTGTTAATAAGTGCTTAATAATGTTTAATAATGGTGAATTCTGGTTGATAATGGTTAATTAGTTATGGTTTATCGTCCTGCAAATCATTGTGATATGAGGGTTTCCATAAATGGGGGTGCCCCCCCCATATATTGCAAACGCATCTTCGGCATTAAAGACACAGCTTGGAAACCAATGCTGTCCTGTTGCATCAACCGGCCAGGAATGGCAAAACCAGGGTTTCCATGGGTTTCCTGTAGTGATCTCCCGACAACCACAACAACAACAAAAGAAGACATCTGTGGTGGAAACTATGTAGCCGACGTCTGAAGCGAGGTAAAGAGTTTCGAGATTTCTCGGCCACCTCAGCGGTTCGAAATCCTATGGATCCATGATATTTTTCTTCAAGATGTAAATTTCAAGGTGTTTGATATAGAAACCCCAAGATTTGATGATAGACACCAGAGTCTACATTGATTCACTCCTGGAGAGAAAAAAAATACAAATTCTCTTGGCATGTGGGGGCTGTCCAATTTTGGAACCAACTGCCATTTTCAGAAGCTGCAAAGTCAGAGTCGCCTCTTTTGCTGGAAAAGAAATGGTGAAACCGCCAGCCCTTGATTGCTGGCTATCATTGGCACAACCCCGAACCCTCCCCTGTCTTATCCATCTTTGAGTAGTTCTGTAATCTGTGGTGCATAGACTTACAGTGGATATGTGTACAGTATATGTATGTATATAAGTAATTGTATTACCCAATGCACACTAGAAAAGAACTGGATCATTGGAGTGATCCGTCGGGAACTGAATCCCAAAACGTGCAATTAAACAGGATTATGGATCCAAGGTAGATCTCCAGAAATTGACATGCTTTGCAGGTACGTCGGGATGATCAGTCCCGATATCACAATCTCAAACCACCGTCTTCGTTGGGCAGTGGATGGAATGAGATTCACTGCCCCCCAGCATCTAATGACAATACCAGTTAGGAAGAAGTTTTACATCTGTTCAGATGTTTCACACACACACACATATATATATGTGTGTATGTATACATACATATATATATATGCCTATATGTACATGTATACATTGCGCGATGGTTTTCACCAGGTTTTCACCAGCTCCGCATCGTCCGAGGCACTGAACCCGTTAATCCTCTCAGCCACAACAGCCATCGCAGCTTCATCCACCTCCTCTTCCCTGTGGGGATGGGTCAACCATAACCAGCCATGCGGACATATGAAACATATGATGACAAATATAACTTATCAATGTACCATATTTGCATGTTATTGGGATATAATGGGATGATATGTATATTACAATATATAAATATATATATATATTTCTGTAAATACGTAACTTCTATCACCAATCATCTAACATATTTGGATATTATATTATATGCTTCCCTCATATGAAATACCTCCAATATGGGGACCCGAAATGATTTTATCCGACTTTATCCAGTACTAAACCAAGGTTTTGTTTGGGAATATTTCACATTAGGGAAAGGGATTACAACAACTCGCATTTTGGGAATGAACATCCATAAATCACAGGATCCCAGCTGAGTCAGACAAAAAGCTACGAGGGTTTGGACTACCCAAAATGTTGGTTTTCACATCTCCCACGGGTGGTAACGACGAGCAAGTGAGCATTTGAAGAGCCATAAATTAGTATAGTTTACCTTGATTTACCATACAAATCCATAGAGGAAATGTGGCTCTATGGACTTTATGCTGACATGCTGTGCATCTTTCATCATCTTTGAACTCATTTCCAACCGTTGAGTCACTGCCTGATGTACCCGCAGCCTGGGTATTTGTGGCCTCAGACTACCTGGAAGCCTCGGACACAGAGAAACTCACCGAATGCCTGGAAGCGTTTCGGTAGCACTGAGCCACTGAGCCTCTGGCCGACTTCGAAAGCCATTGACTTGAACCCTGAGGATCCATGGAATCCATATGAATCAATTTCATCATTCCAACTTTTGGGATTGATCCAATTTGAGGCCTGATTTTCAGTTATTTGAGGGATGGAAGTGCCGAAGCTCGCCCGAGCTTAAGCTGTTGTGTTGCGTGAAAAACATCATTTCGAAGCGAAGCGAAGCATTATGCAACTAGATAGGCTCATGCTTCAAGATATGGCGCTTCCACCTGTCGATGACTTGAGTTCCCGGCGGAGGCTTCCGCAGCATGGTTGTGGTCGCACTAGCCGTGGCATCCGACACAAACAGCAGAAAAAGATCCAGCTCTTTGTGTGGCCAAACAGGCTGAAGAGATGGCAATGATTTAAAAAACTTGGCAAGTTCCTGAAAACTTGGACTAACCACCACAAGTCCCATCAAGTCCCTGGTTCACCATCGGTTCAGCCATATCCAGCCTGACAGTAGGTAGTCTCAGCGGCTTTGCTATGTATTTGTCATAGTACAGCTGGACCATGCCCTGCGACAACGAGCAGAGCTGCCCCGAGCGATGGAAAAGCAACGTTAAGGGCGACATGGAGTTATCCAATGGGTACCCCGAAAAATGGGACGAAGTCCCCATGGACAATACTTAAACTACTTTTTTTCTGAAACTCAGCAGTGGATTTTTGGGGGGCCTATCGATGCTGAATCGCCGGCCTTTCTGGCATCTAGGTCAGGCAAACCAAACTCCACGCTCTCGTCCAAGCGGTCCAGAATGGCCTCAGGCGATAGTTCATTGGGATCACCAACCACTGCAGCGCTTGACGTTCCAAGGTTCCAAGGAGTTACAGTGACGTTCCTTCTCTGAGGCATCAACACTGTCTAGATCGTGCGGTCTGTTGGTTGCAATGACCTCAGTTTTCATCTGACAGTCATCGCGATCTGACAGATCCAGAAGATCGATCGAGACAAATGAAGAATGTTGAAGCCCCAAGCCCATGGGTTGGTAAAATGCTGCATTCTGTCAATTCTGTTGGATAGTTTGAATACCTTTGAATATCTTTGAAGGACATTGTTCTGACCTTTTGGAGGCAATCATTTCCACAGCCATGTCCCTCTGACTCAAGAGCTGCCCTTCCCTTTTCCAAGAGCTCCCACCAGCATGAACTGGGAAGATGGTGTGCCTGGTTCCAATTCCCCCAAGGGTCTCCCAAGATCTTCAAGGAACATTCTGCGAGTGAGTGTTAAAAAAAAAATCAAGCTCCAAGATGCAAAGTTGCTGACGCGCCTGTGTGGTACAGCATCCTTGGTTGCTCACCAGAGCGAACAAAGTCCGCTGTGTCAGCTGTGTCAGCAAACCAATGTCCCCTGGAACCCATGTGCTTCAGAGATTCGTGGTAAGAGCATTTCTCATCGTCTCACTCATACCTGTCGTACAGCTAACATCCCACATTTCGTGGGGATGCAACATGTCTACTGAGTCTACTGATGGGCACAAGGATTTGGGTCAACACAAAATCAGGGGCCCCCATTTTTTGGGATTCTCAGGTAGTCGGGTAGTCGTGTAGTTTTCCAAAAAATCCACTGTTTTCCAGGGATTTTTCGATGGAGCCGTAGGCCCCGTAGGCCATGCCAAATTGCCCTGCCTGAGTTTTTTCTTGATGCCAAAAATGCATCGGCCTGCGAATAAACCGTGAGCCATGCACAGACTCAAAAAAAAAAACCATCCAAAAGTCCAAACCCTGCAGTGGGTTCCAAATGCCCACAAACTGGGATTGGATTCAGCAAACATTTCAACTCAAAAAAATATATCTCTGTTTGTCATCTGCAGTTTTTCAGGTCCATGTCGCCAATTTCACGTCGATCATTCCACATGGTCCATGGCCTCATCGATAAAGAGGAGCACTCCTCTGCTGCTTCTATGAACCCACCTGCACGTGGTGAAAAATTGGAATTTGGAATCTCTGTAAATGAGGTGAACCCACTAATTAAACCAATCCCCCATCAGGGTTTAGTATGGGATATACCCTTTTTTGGAATATGTGTAATATTGTAAGATATTGTAAGATCTTGTAAAATATGAGCCCCAAATGTTCGCTTGCTGGGGAATGTTGATGATTGGGTGTACCACATCGTGTGTCTCATTGCGATGGCATGGGGGACCATGTATCCTGGTGCCTTGGTTGGCGCCAAAAGCTCGACGAAATCCGACGTTGGAAGCTAAGTTGAAAGCCAAGAAGATGAGAAACATGTGGAGGTTTCCCACCCCAAATCATCCAAGTCATGGATGACCATAACTTAGTATTGGTTAACCGGTGGTGACTTGTGGATCCCCCTTTTTAAGAAACCCCCATGTGTGTTGGCGACCGCACCTGAAGAGCTTGTGCAGCTCGGTGACCGCTTGCTCTTCGAGTGGTGCTACATCGCCACCCGACATGATGGCATACTCAAGACCTGGCACAAGCTGCTGTATATACAATATATGTTTGTCATGTATGTATATTGTAAGATCCTATAATATACTGCGAATATCATATACAGTAACAGTATATTATACATATATATATATATATATGATCAGAAAATTGCAACACTCCTATTTTACTTGAGCCAAAACAAGGTACATACACCTCATGGTTTATGAGGGTACGTGTCCCGAATCACCCCTCCTGGACAGTGGGTGATTTAGGCCATTGTCCACTTTGGGACACTACACAACAGCCTTCGCTATTGATGAACGTCCTTGAACTACTTCGAAACCCATTGCCTTCAGATGTCGTTCTGCAGCTTCGCTTGCCAATGCTTTGGTACAGATGTCGGCGGTATTCAGCTTGGTGTCGATCTTGATCAGCTCGAACGATCGCTCGGCCAACTTCTCCTGAATCCAGAGGTATCTGGTCTGTATGTGTCTCGATTTCCCAAGTCCAAGCCGATTGCACGTTCCAAGTGCTGCAGCTGAGTCAGTGTACACCTGGAGATTCACGTTAATGCCCCAGCTTCTAAGTAGCTCCTGGGTTGCCATTCCGGAAGCCACTGCCTTGACCAAGGCATAGTATTCGCTTTCTCCTGATGAAAGACTGACTGTGGACTGTAGGTTACTCGAGTGGCGCAAAGTGTGTCGCCCATAGTAACAGACTAGACCTGTAGTACTCTTCCGAGTGAGAAGACAGCCTGCGAAGTCCGAGTCAGCATGAACTGACACAACATTGCTGAACTTCTGCGGAGTGAACTTCTGCACCATTCGCATATTGCCCTTCAAATACCTAGCTAGACGCTTCAGGTCACCGAAATCAGCTTCGGTGGGTCCTTGCATCTTTCGTGCGAGGCACTTGACTGTCTCTGACAAATCAGGACGGTCTTGGGCTAAGAACGCTGCTCGCATAGTGAGCGAACGATATTGACTGATCCTGTGCGGATCAACCACATCCAGTTCTAACCTTTTGGCTAGCGCTTCTGCAGTTAGCTTTTCGTTTGGGCTCTTGACTGGCTTGCACGTCTCCATGCCTAAATCCTTGAGCAAGATCTCGGCGTGACGTGGATCTGGCTCGTAGAAGATTGATCCTGACCGCTCGTCGAAACGTACGAGACGGTTCAAGACACAAAACTCCTGCTTTGCCTCTCCTACGCCAATGCTTCCATCGACACGAAGATCGTACTTTTCTCTTAGTGCTTTCTCCACAAACTCCTGCGCTGCGTCATCGCCCAGAACGACGAAGTCATCTCCATGGACTAGCAGCCTTGCTTCCAAGCGTTCGTGAAAGAAGATTGCTGGCCATGCAGCGGATCTTTTGAACCCTGCTGCAAGCAGCACATCTGTATAGGATTGCTGCCAGATATGGGCGGCATCGCGCGTCCCATACATGCTTTTCAGCAGCAGTCCCGCCATACCTTCTTCTTGATCACCTTCTGGAAGAGTCACAAAGATTTCTCGTTGCGCATGTCCGTAGAAATGCGCCCTGGAGATATCCAGTAGGCGTAACTTGAGAGGTTTTCGATTGCGCTTTGAGGTTCGGAGAGTTACCATGAGTGACAGTAACATCTTCAGAGCCTCAAGTGGCGGCATTGCACTAAAGCTTGCATGCTCTGGGATGTAGTCCGCATTCTTGGATCGTTTGATCTCGCGACAGACGATCCGAGACCTGTAGTTTGGTCTGTCCAGGTCGCCCTTGTTGCGATCGACCCATTTCATTGTGATGGGAACTTTCCCAGCAGCGCGTGCCTGTTCTGCAGGCACCTTCTTATAGATGCATTGCTTCTGCACCCAATCCAGTTCTTCGCGTCTCGCAGCTGCTACCTTAGCTAGATCCAACTCCGCTCCGGTGTTGGAATCATAGACTGGTCCTGCGACTGGCAAATCGGCGGGAGGTAAACTGTCGTAAACTTCTTGTTCCTCGTCGATGACTGGAACAGCATCTGGTACTGGCCCAGCACCGAGGGAATTCAAAGCTTGACTGAATTCACCGTCTTCAGCCAGTTGATTTCTAAGAGCTTCCAGTATTCCTCGAACCAACAGTGGGGGATATACCTGTGCTGATCTCGCCCTGCCGTTGATGAGGTTCACATGTCTATGCCAAGTCTTTCCTTCAACATTCGAACAAACACCAGATAGTATCGCCGCGATGTGTCGCGAATTGGTCAACCACCTGGCTTCCTTCTTGACTAGGCCTTTGCCCCATGCATCGGAGGATTCCATCTTCCAACGACACATAGGTCCTGTGACTTCGTATACGCGGGGATCTTTGCGTAGTTCTTCAACTTCTGGCTCTTCCCAACTTCGTGCGCCCTTTGGGTGCTCGTGAAGAAAGTAACGACCTGCGTCCATCTGTGCGCGGTAAGCACGCACTGAGGTTCTCAGGTGCTTCTTACCTTCTTGAAGTCTCTTTGACCTAACTGACGCGGGGACTTGGTTCCTGGCGTCAACAAGGTTCTGAAGTTGCGAGAATGGTCCACATGGCGGTGAACCACCTAAAAGTTTGGGTTTCTCCTTGTCCAAAAGCGTAAAAAGGTCTTCAATGTGTGAATCCTTGCTGAGATCCCAATGATCTCCATCCTCTCTCTTTGTTTCGAGATCGATTGCGAATCCAGGTCGCAAACCGACCAATTGAGCTTGCGCTGAAACTCTTGGGGGTGAAAAGATCTCTGAAACAGTCTTCTGCACATTGCCTTTCTTCCGGGCTTCCCTCAAAACTGAACAAAGACACATGGACAGATGTCCGATGTCTACCATGTCGTCTCCTCCTGGTGAAGCATCTGGAGGTGCGACTGGCGGCATGTGTGGCCGGGGGTCATTGCTCCCGGCAGCCGGAATTGGTCCCGACTCAGCTGCTCCTTCTGCTGGAACTTCTTCTTGCATCTGTTGATGCAACTCCTCAACATCTGCTTCTGGGCTTCTCTTTGTCCGACTGGCGCCGGACTTGTGCTTCTTTGGGCTTCTTGGCTCTTCTTCTCGTTCCTCAAGCTCGCGGGGTGCGACTCGTTCCAATGGTTCTCCAACAGCTTCTCCCGAGGCCATTTCGGCATCAGGCTCTGGAATGCCTACCAACGCAGGAACGTTGGCAGCTTCCACAACCTCTGATTCGTCTGCCCCTCCTCCGACTCTAGGAGCTTTGGGGCGACGCCCTGATTCTATTCTTGCCTTTGCTGCTTCAATCCTTTTCTTCCCTTCTTCGGACTTCATGAGCTCACCTTCGATTCTGAACCTGCACTCGGCATTGTGGGCCCTGCGCCCTGTCTCAAGCAACTGCGCCTCACATCCCGGACACAACGGGGTCCGACCGTACTTCTCGATGTCGCTCTTCGTCACATAAAGATTCCGTGGAATCACTTCTTCAGCTGGTGGTCGGCTCAACGGCCCGACAACCACTGGCAAGTCAACTCGAACCTCGCCAGCCTCACGCGATTGGAGTCTCCAAGGAACACCCCGGAGTTCACTCCAATTCTCGTACTTGAACTGGTCCTCAGGAGGTCTTCGAGTGATTGTATTTCCTTTGACAATTCCTCTTGCCGTCATGACGAAGATGTCGTTATTGCGCAGTCCTGTGCCCACGAACATTCCCATGGACACTCTTGGTGCGAGGTCATGACGTCGTCCGTCTCTTGGGGGTCTTGGCCTGAACAAGATATGCTCCCCAAAACTTACCAACGGTATCCTCCAGCTTCTTCCGAAGGTCCGTTCATACGGTGTCTTTCCATCCGGTCCAATCCGGAACCTGGTGAGGAGGTAGGCTGCATGGCGTGGCAGCCACATCATACATGGGTGACTCGGTTCCACCTCGAACCCAAGCCTTTCCTGAAGGTCAGACAGCATCGCCCTGACCTGTCTCTTCACTTCTCTTACTGCGACCTCAATGAAGCCGTTCGCCTGGTGATCCTCCACCGGCGCCTCAGCAAGATGAATCTTTAACCTGCTTTCCTCCTTCACTTTATTCTTCAAAGCCATGATCGCCGGCTCGTTGTCGCTCTTCAGGCATAGTTCTTTGAAACCTGTTTCATTGAGGCAAGACTTCAACCATTCAACTGCGAACAATTCTGCACCCTTTGATGGAACTACATTTGCCCAATAGCGCCCAGTTTTGTGACACTTCACAACCAAGCAAGGCAAAATGCCATCAGCGTCACTCTTTTCCTGCCCTGAATTCAAGTAAAAGTAATCTAGTGAAACATACGGCATCCTACCATCCTCATCCCGAGCTGGGTCACCGCTTCTGTGGCGTTGGCCCGTTACCCGAGCCCTCTGGCAGTGAAGACACCAGCTTCGGTGAACAACGTGCCCAGCAGCACGGTGCTCCTGTATTTCTCGGTCGGTAGGATCTGCCGGGGACCGCTTCACGATCACCTGCCTCTGTTCTTCTCCAATCTCTTCTGAAGACTGGTGGCCGTCTTCTGCGGCCTCATCGCCACCAAGGTCTCCTGCCGATGCGGCTGGAGCACCTTCATCGTCCAGTGGCTGCAGCTCCGGACTTACACCCGTTCGGGAGGCCCGTGAAAAGAGCCTTCCGAGGTGCCCGGTGCGATCCAAAAGTCCATCAAATAGATCCCATTGCGGACCTTGACAGGTGTCATGCAATTGTGCTTCTTGTGCAGCTTCTCCATGAAGGCTGCATATTCCTTTCCAGCCTGGGAGTTCCTGGGAATGAGTTGACCTCCATGTGCTCCCAGCGCCATATAGTGATGTCGCGCAACCTTTGCGCCTGACGCCAAAGTGCGGTGGACTCCTGTCACACGCCCTTCCAACACCTTGGCACTTCCGTAGACATCTGTGCCCTTGAGCACTACACCACCTTCGTCAGCAAGGCACTCCGCTGACGCCGTCTTGTAGTTGACGTCCTGCGGTGGGGTCCTGGCATGTCCATCCAGGTTCAAGTCTGTCGGGATCGCCGTCGCAGCGGCTCCCGTGTCCAGATTCACTTCAATCTTCCTCCATCCATCACGCTCTTCCACCACGTGTGGCTCTCCAGGCGATCCACCCAGAGGAGCCAAGAGCGAACTGAGGTAGTTGCTGTTACTCTCAGTGTCACCACCACCATCGTCTTCATCTTCTTCCGGATCCCATCCGTGTCGTCGGTCACGGTCTCGACCTTCCTTTTCCTTTGCTCGTTGCTCGGCCTTCTCGGCCTTCTGTCTTTCACGTCGGGCGGCATTCTTCCGACGGTAGTAGTCGGGCCCTCTGATTCTCGGCCCTTGTTCCTTCCTCTTTGTGGGCTTATCCAAGGTCTCTTGCTCGTCCTTGGGAAACTGCCGGAAGGATTCCTTCTCCCGGCGGCTCAAAGCCACAGCTTCCTTCTGAGGTTCCAGGGGCTTATCCTTGTCGCGCTCCCTCTCGTCGATGATCTCGGTCTCCACATCGGCCTTAAGACCTTCCACATCTTGCTTCTTGGAACCTGAGTTCAGCTGAGCGTGCTCTTCATGCCATTCCGCATCCAGGCGCATGCGCTCCCTGGCGCGGTCAATGACACCATCTTTACGGTCTAAGATGGCTCTACGGCGGCCTTTCTCGTTCTTCCAAGCGATGTGGTGCGCCTTGCCAGACGCGACATCCGCATAGTACCTGGAATCATGGAATGACTGGTCATTGAGGTTGTCCGCCGTGATTGCCACTGACCTTCTCGGTGCACGCTGCTGCAGCTCGTTCTTCTGGCGCTCAAGTTCCCTCTTCAACTCGGGGTCATTGGTCTTCTCGGCATCCAGCATCAGCTGTGTGGCAAGCGTGCCACGAAGCACCGAGAGTGAACCGCTGGTGAGCCCTGAGTTCGTCTTGGGCTTTGGCTTCGCCTTGATAGCTGGCGCCCCTTCACTTTTAGGCTTCGTGTTCTTGGCGTCGGTGCGCTCCTCCGGCTCGACCTCGTTCTTCTTCTCTGGCTTGATCTCGAGCTTCTTCCGCTTGTGCGGAGGTGGCCCGGGAGGACTTCTGGGTGTCCTCATGCCGGGCGGCAAGTCTCCAACCGAAGCGGCCGGAGATCTTGCCTCACCAGCCCTTCTGGCTTCGGCCTTACTCTTCAAGTAGTCGCCAACGCTACCCCTTGGGGTTCGGCTGACTGTTCTGTCACTGGCCGCTGGAGTCTCGCTCTTGCGCCTTGCGGCATTCTTCGGAGTGGCCGTTCTGTCAACCAACTCCCTGTTCCTGCCGCTGCTTTCACTTCTGGCCCTGCGTCTCCCATGTCGGTCATCATCACGATCGCGCTTCGGCCTGGAGTCATGCCGCTTGCGCCTTGACCTGTCACGGGATCTCTCTTCGGGCTCTGGTTCCCTTTGGGGTGAGGAACGTCTTCGACGGCTCCTGTCACGTTCTGAGCTTCTCTGCTCTTGGTCACCTTGGGCCCTCAGCTGGTCACGCAGCCTGTAGTTCTCGTCGATCAACCTCATCATCATATCGACCGAGCGATCTCCGGAAGAACCAGTTCCAGAGTCTCGCAACCCGGCATCTGTGCCACGTGGGAGGTTCCTTAGTGCTGCAACCAAGCTGTCAGCAAGTCCCGAGCGGCTCTCGGAATCGCTATGCCGCTTGGTCACCATGGCGGGACGGTGCAACGCGCCTAGAGAAAGGTAATTACCCTCCAGGCTTGAGCCCTGACCGCCTTCAGTCCAGTTGTTCCAACCGGATTCATCATGACCTTCCCATCCACTGGCATCCCAAGACCCGGCCTGCTCCTCAGCTTCTGGTTCCTTCTCAGCCTCAACATTGCCCATAGCTTTTCCTTTACCTTTGTTGTTCTTTCCTTTGCCTTTGTCTTTGCCTTTGGTGGTCTTTCCACCTCCTTTGCTTCCTCCTTTCGATCCCTTTGGAGATCCTTTCTTTCCACCTGAGTTGGACTGCTGACCGCCTTTCTGCCCTTTTCCTTGCTTACCAGACTTTCCCTGCGAAGAAGCTTTTCCTCCACCTGGTGCCCAGCAGTCGGACTTGAAGTGACCTGGCTTTCCGCAGTTGTGACAAACCTTCTTGGCTTTGTCGTTACCGAAGGCTCCAATGTCCATCGGCTGGACTCCTCCGGTGTCAACGTATGAACCTGCCTTGAGTTTCAGCCCGATCCTCGTTTCCAAGTAGGTCGACAATTCTTTGCGTACCTCCTGGTAATCGGCAAATCGTGCCTGATTAAGTTGAAGATGCCTTTCAACCTCAACCGGACAAATCGACTCTAAGATCGATATCTTTATGTCTTCATCCAACGTTGGCCTGGTGCCATCAGTTTTGCGTCGAGTCTCGTATTGTCTAACCTGGTCTTCCCAAATTTCGACCGCTGCGCTCAACTCTTCCACCTTGCCACAACGGTTAGGACTGAGCACGCTACGGAGCAACGCTCGTCGGCGTCCTCCTGTCGACGGGTCATACCTCTTGCAAAGTCTCCTCCAAGCCTCTAAGCCCTTTCCTTTCCCTGAGCTTCTAACCAGCGTGAACGCTTCCTTCTCGCAGAGCGTCTGAAGGACTGCGTAAAGCTGCGCATCCTTGGCTTCCAAGTCTGGAATTGTCTCCTGAGCAGGATTGACGTCTCCAAACTCGGCTGACATTGAAGAGGTGCTGATTGGGTCGGTCTCATCTTCCGCCCAAGCCATAGCTTTCCCAAAGTCGTCATGGACTGACTCCACAAACGCCTCAAGTCGGATCTTCCATTGCAAGAAATCCGCACTTCCATCATAGTTGTTTGGTTTTGCCAACCCGCGGTTGTCTACCAAAGTCAATTTCCTGTCAGGCTTCTTAGATGCTTCCAAGATGGCCTTCTGCGTGTTCACCATCTCCTCCAAAGTTGCCTGAACCGCTCCTGAAGCTTGCACTGCCTGGAGTCTGGTATTCAGGTCCTCTTCTCTCCTTCGGCTCTCCTGCAGCTCCTGCCGCAACGTCTGGATCTGCGCCACGATCTCCTCCATGGTCGCCATCACGGCTCCTCAGGCAATTCCGGCTCAGCGTATGCAACTCCCGGTCGAGTCAACCGAGAGTTCAGCAGCCGTCGCCTGAACTCCGAAGTCTGCACCAAGTCCTGTAGGTGCTGCCCCAAGTGGCCGAAGTACCTCTGCAACCTGCGGATCCTGAACAACCTGTTAACCAACCGGTACCACAACCTTACCACTCTGTCACCAAGGGTTTCGATGGGGATCCAAAGGTTTTGCATCTACTGGAGCTTAACCGAGCGCTCCGCTACCATGATCAGAAAATTGCAACACTCCTATTTTACTTGAGCCAAAACAAGGTACATACACCTCATGGTTTATGAGGGTACGTGTCCCGAATCAATATATATTACATATATATATATTACATATATATATATTACATATATATATATTACATATATATATATATTACATATATATATATATATTATACAAGCATGATCTATACGTTATTCAACGGTTGATTATACAAAACCGGCGTTGCACACAGGTTTTCACATGTTTTTCACCACACCTGAGTACTCAGCGAAGCGCTGAGCTACCATGGTCTTCCCCGTTCCGGGTGGACCGTAGAACATGGCGTGCTGCAGCGGCATGCCTCAGGTAGGAGCCGGCGACGCTTTCATGGACAGAAGCCTAGATATCAGTGGATCTCTAGCTATTTTTTTGGATATCACTGGAGAATTGACAATAAACCCAATCATAATAATCATAAAATATGAGAATATATGATATAAACATTGACAAACCTTTATTGGGGATGGGTTATTGATTGGGTTTACCATGTTTACGTCCTGGCACCCCTCACCAGGTCAGAAACTCCCGAGAGCATCACGTCGTCTTTTGGCAGAAGACGTTGCATCTGCCAAGCGCATCACCTCGCGGCCGAAAATGACGAAAAATCATCAGAAAATCGATGGATGTTCCATGGATGTTCCATGGATTTCCGTTGGTTTTTTCAATGGATTTCCATGGATTGTTTATGGAATTTCTATGGATTGTTGATGGAATGTCTATGGATTTTCACCAGCCTCGCCTGCTGCCGCAGCTTCGGATGAAGCACAACGTCATTGAACTCGGCTCCTCTCGGCGGTCGTAGTCTCAACCTGAGCCAGTTCCGGTTCCCAAAAAATCTCCCTTCCTACCATCGAATTCCACAGAAAGCATTGGTTTTCTATTTTGAGTATTGGGTCAGAATCTTAGTAAAGCAATAGTAAACCCTCCCCAATTTGGTCGAATCCATGAAAATAGTGGATCTGTTCATCTTTTGCCAGCACATTTCACAGAATCTAAGGCAGCAACTCTTTGTAGAGGTCAATCACTATTTCCCGCAAAAGAGGTCCAAAAAGTGATGTTTCAAAATCAAAAGCTGAAAGGAATAGATTAAAGGGAATGTCAAGACACCTGTGCACCTGGCGAAAGACATACAGTAGGTTTCAAACGCAAGAATCCAGGAAACTATGACAAGATGTTCAGTTTTGGTGAATTGACAAGAAATATAAAGATCAAGAATCATAATGATCCAAATATAAAAGCATGTTTCTTCGGTTCTTTTCACACTGACCTGGACTGAAAGTGCTGCAGTTCCTCTCTTTGCTCACCCACGAACATCGATATTTTAGAAAAACGAACTTAACACCCTCCCGGAACCCGGTTCACCCTTGTTTTTTTAATTTTTTTGTGCGGATGTTTTGGCTGAGACCCCGACAATCTAAGGATGCCAATGCCAACTTGTTGCATTGTGCCCCTACGGTTGGTCATACGCACCAGTGATGGCCTGAAGCGTTGGCTCGTTCGGTGGCGTTCGGTGGCTCGTTCGCCTGAACAATCCCACGGATCCCGCAGCCTT
This sequence comes from Cladocopium goreaui, assembly GCA_947184155.2. NCBI lineage: Eukaryota > Dinophyceae > Suessiales > Symbiodiniaceae > Cladocopium > Cladocopium goreaui. Next base: position 47,318 of record CAMXCT020001502.1, read on the forward strand.
CCCAATCGCTTGTTGAGCTGCTCCCTCAACAGAATGGCCATCTCTCTGACCTTGCCAGCAAGATGGAAAAACAAAAAATGATGAGATGACAATGCTGGTAAATGATGATAATAGTAATACTACTATATTATTATGAGCATAATCATAATCATACTATATCATACTGATAATAGCAATCGTAGTAGTAATCCATCATCATCATCATCATCATCATCATCATCATCAATAACCATTGATAACCATTGATAACCATGAAACATTACAGTAATAAACCACTACCATCGTCATCGTCCATGTGTCCCCCCGGTGATGGACATCTTCATCCCAATCCATTCGAATCAGCACCAAGTGGCCAGGTAGATACCTCCCAGGCAGGTCACCTGTCATTTTCCAACAGCTTGGTGGGACATTGAAAAGCATTGAAAAACTGAAAAAAAACTCTAAAAAGCATTGAACAACTTATATATCTTGAATATTCTTGAATCCTGTTTTCTTGAACCTATGGCATGTCAGATCTCCGACTCCTGGTTTACTGACATCATTGGATTTCCAAGGGCAGGACGATGGAGCCAATCAACAAAGCCAAGTTGGTGGCTGAACTAAAAACCTCAGGACGTTTCGGGACATTCACAACGCGGCAAACCTGACGTTTCAGTGAAATGGAAATGGGTCAAGATGGTCAAGCCCCAAATCTCTGATCTTCTGGACCTTTACTGATCCCCAAATCGGATGGATAGCCAGCGCGCCGTGGTTCAACGCAGAGAATTCGTGAAGGTCACTAAGTCACTAAGCTCCAGCACGGCGTGCACCCAATCAGATGCCACCGTGGCAGTGGCCTTCCAGTGGTGATCTCTGATGGTTGATTATAGGGGATTGTACTATTGTACTATTGTACTATCCAGATCTATCCAGATCTATCCAGATCTATCCAGTATGGGGATTATCACTATGGCATAATGGAGCCCCTCGAAAAAAGACGGTCAAAAAGCTGGAAATCAACTATATAATCTTTTCTTCCACTGAGGCGCTACAAGAACTGCCTCCCAGTGCCTTTCGTGTCTTGAGACATCGGCAATGGCGAGCCAAGGGCCAAAAGATCTGCACTTTGGCAGCCTGCGGAGTACATGGGATAGACATCTGCAGTGGGTTTCACACTGATCGGCGGATCCGGCAAGAAGAGTGCCCGCGCACGGCGCTTCGCCAGCTCGTAGAAGGCTTCGGCCTTTTCCGCCGCCTGCCGAGCGTATTCCGCATGGGCCCTGGCACGTCTGGCTGCACTGTTGGAGTGTGCCACGAGGCTAAGCTCGTCCTCTGCAGCACTCAGTGGCACGGGAGATTGATTCAAATAGCCCAGGACATTTCGGTTCACGATGATGGGACGCGAATATTCTCCCAGGCGAGGACCTTTGTAAAATCGCTCTTCCTTAGGCCAAAGGTTCAAATCGCCACCATTTTTCCGCCAAAGGCTCTGATACATGACATCACCGCCAGGGAAATTGGTGCCCATTCCAGCGATGGATTTGAAGTCCTGGTGGACGCCCTTGACCACGTGAGGCAATTCGCTGAAACTCGACATTGCAGACATAGCCATGGCTCAAGGCTGATTCTTGCAGAGTGTTGGGACCATACAACGTGAACCTGGACTTGCCAAACCAACAACCATACGAAACAAAAACTCCTGTCATGCACAAGAGCACTGGTGCTATTCATGTGCTCCCTACCTGGACCTTTCGGGGTCTCGTTTGGAAGACCTGACTCCCAACAAATTGCTGAGGAGCAATTGTCTCTTGCCAACTGCCCTCAGGGAAGGCCAGCAATTTCCTGAGTGAAGAATCTGGCATCTGTCCGCTTTCTCAATTGATCATTTGACTCTTGGAACCAAAATGGCACGTCACAACGGTCACAACACCCTGACCCCATCCTTTCCAAGAGAGCCAGTCGATATTTGAAGATATGTGGTGATCTTATTTATGTTAAAATGTGTGGAACTCTTGACCCAGAATTTTACCCAGTGTTCAAGACCCCGGCAGGTTTGTATCATTGGGGTTGATCCCCTCATGATCAGCCACGGTCTCTGAAAATTAGCAATTTGAATAGGGGAAATGATGATCAACCATCAATTTTGGGGGTCCCTGTTCAAAATTCTCTGTCATTCCGTTATAGTGGTTGCTCAAACGGGATTCCCATATTGGCTTATGATTAACTTATGATCATCCACAATATATTGAGGACTAGAGCCTCCCATCACAACCAATCAACATCATTTATCAGCTACATCTCCATATTCTTGATGCTTGAAACCATTGAAACCCCTAAAAATGATGGTCAAGTCATGTGAAATCAGGTGAAATCCCGATTTGTAGATGAGTTTCCCATGTTTTCTACACCTCAACGACCAGGGATTCCCAGGGATTCCCTACGACTTCCCACCTGTATCGCCGCCAGCATCTGCGCTCGCTTCTCTGCTTGTTCCGCTTGCATTAGGCGAGTGTTCACCTCACAGGATGGCTGCAATCCCCATCAACAAATGGAGGTTGATCGCTGCGAAAATCATCAAACATATCTATCTGGTTGGTGGTTGAGCCACCTACCCCTCTGAAAAATGATGGAGTGAAAGTCAGTTGGGATGATGACATTCCCAATATATATCCATAGATAATTATCTATAGATAATGACATAGATATGTTTGATGATTATCCATACATACATACATATATTATATATATATTATACATATCTATAGCATGAGTACCGAAGGGTAAATCCACATGATTCGATTGTTTGCGAGTAAAAGGCGTTAGACAGTTGCATGCTGTAGCACGTTCACCAACTACCCACAAGCGACTTCGTCTTTTTGAATCGCCAGTGCTTATCATACACCTAGAAGTAACAGAGGGGTCATGGGCAGATCCCTATCTGCTCGAAACATGGATCTCTTTTGGTGGCCGGACATCCTCGTTTTCTCGAGCAGCTTTGATCTTACCTGGCAGTGCATGCAACCGACAGAAAAACTCATTGAGGCAAGGGTCAGGTCTTTGCCGTCTACCGGCAAGAGTGAAACACCTGAAAACCAGAACATCACTGGATTGATTTAAGAAAAAACTAGGTGAAACCATTGTTTCTTACCATGAAATAGGGGTATGTCTCGTATTTCTTCCAGTCAACGTGGAAGCAAAGATTTTTTGGAAAGCAGTCAGTCGTTGGCACCTTCCTCCTCGATCTTGGCCCTTTCAATGGCCTGCACTAAGGCTGATGTGGTCGGGAACAAAACCAATGGCAATGAAAAATCCCTCGTTTAGTTCGGTGAGTTCCCAGTTATCCCAGCTAGCAATGTTTGATTGCCAAAGGGTACCCATTTTGAGTGCCGCGTCACTTTGCGTTGAATTTCTTTTTGAGCCCCCCGGAACCTCCTGAACCCCCAACTCTGCGCGACGTTCGTCAGACTTCAAACGCAGCTCCAGAAGTTCCTCGCAGCGGAAGAGGAGATGTTCCAATGAAGAAATTCCGAGGTGTTCACACCAAAATAGCTGGTATTTATGGATGTTCATCCCCTTCAAAAAAAAAATGATGGGGAATTTGTTTCGGTATTTTCTCGATCCCAATATGGATTTAGGTGAGGGAACTGAACCTTTGGGGCTTTCAAGTCTTGGGACGATCTGATCTTTAGCTGGATTCAAGATATTCCACCCGTGAAACACCCCGTGAAACCACTTGAAGTTGTGACACAACACCACTTATCCTCACCAAGTCTTCCAAGTCTTCCAAGTCTTGGTCCTTCTCATCCTTATGCTTCTGCGCTTGCTGCCGGAGGTTGGACCTTGGGCCACAGATCACCATCACATTTCGGCTGTGTTTCGTGAGCGACGGGGTCCCAACTCCTCCTGTTGGTTGAGAACTTCGAGATCAGCAGCCTTCGGAGGTCATGTCGACCCAAAATAACAGCCGACCCAAAAGAATGCGAACGAAAAAATAGATGTGTAAACGTCCATGTCCTTCTATGTGAAACAATGTCTGACAAAAAAAAGTGTGAACACTGTTCTCACTTGCTCTTCGGTTTGCAATTTATGAGCTATGGGATATTGGTTGTGGGGGTCAAAGAAAGATGACAGATACTGAACTGATGAATCCATACTAATTGACCTCTCCAACGGCACAATGGGTAACTTCTGACTACAGCCAGGCCGGGAGAACAGACATTGAATGACCAAATCTATGGGCTCCAGAACTAGCGAGGGCCCCTGGGCCCCAGGGGCTGCCTTCTTCTGCGCTGTCTCAAAAGCAACTCGCTCGTGATGCTTCTGCCTATGCTCGCAATGCCCCATGGGTGGAAAAGAATTGGATCTGGCCACTAAATCCACTAACAATCCTTCGCTCCATCAACAGTACTTCCCTCCATCGCCAGTCAGTCATCAACAACTTCCTTGTTGACAGGCCAGCAAAACCACAGGGGCTACTGCGGCTACTGATGTTTTGGAGAGGAAATCCATGACCTTTCTAAGGAGCCGGCGTTGAATATTCGTCTTTTTTGCGATCTTCCTCCCAGGCGAAGATCAGTGACATGCTCGAGCAAACAGCAGTAGTTTCTGGCCTCTCCACGGAGTGTGATCGTCTTCTGCTCCTCCTCCCACCTTCGAAATTTCTTGAAATCAGGAAGTAAACAGGGCAACGAAGGTTCATCTGTCACATTCAAAAATGCGTCATCACGCACTTTTTTGGAAAGTGCGAGTCCAAAAAACATTGCACTTTGGCTTATCTTTCCTGAAACAATCTGTTGCAACCAGCGCTCAAAAGCTGAAAATCCCAGGTTTGCACCAAAAAGCTGTGAGTTTGATTGATGTACTATGATTTTCATCAGGCGGGACAAACAATTCAATACAAGCATGTCCATTTTCAGTGTTGCCTGAGCTTCTCTATACTCCGCTTGACCAGTTGCACCTGGCAGTGCCAGTGATGTCAAGAGTTTCTTCGTATTTTTCTGGTGAGTGAAAGTGCAGCATCTTCATCTCAAACAACAAGAGGCCACAGCACGAACATTCAGTCGAAGAAAAATTGATTGGAAATTCTGGTATGAATCCCCCAAACCAAGATCGTCTTCCCTTCCCAACATAAAATCGAACCCCTGCTTTTCACATAGGTTTGGGGGATCTCGTATGTATGGTTTCTTTCATACATACAACAAATACCGTAAGTCCATTGAGTGTGTCCGTTGCTGGCAACGCAAGACCATAGGTTCTATTCATCTAGCTAGTCACTCTACTATTAACATCATTCTTATTATAGTTATATAAGTATATAAATCTAATTACAGATTTAATCAATTAGTACAGTATATTAATATCCTATAGAATATGTATACATACATATATATATATATTCTCAAATGAGATTGGCAGCGTCACCGTGGATTCCACCAGCAGCGTCCTCGCTGCAGCACCTTGATTTTCCTCCAAGCGTCCAACGCAAGTAGCCAATGGCAAAAGCTACGTCCTCACCCACCTCTGGCTCACCTTGAGCCTTCCCCAGCTGAAGGCGGGAAACATGGTTGACCCCTGGGCTATGCACATCACGATCATGCATGGTTTCACATGCATTCTAAGATCTTTTGTTCGTGATGTGCTCCTTCGAACCATCATCCTTCCAGAGTAACGCAAGTTGGCCAAAATTGTTGGAAACGCTGAGAAATAACTTTCTTCCATCTTCAATTAACCTTCGATTACAACCCCAAAGACAAACAGTGACGACTTGGCTTTTCACTGAACTTTGTCATCCCCGGCTGGTTCTGGCTATGTTTGGTCCTGGTGAGTGATCTTTGAAGGCTCGGCATTTTGCTGAAGCCATTTGATTTGGGATCGACGATCCGATCTGGCTCGGAGAATTTCTGATTCATCATGTAGGCTATACCATCCAGATTTCAAGCAAGCACGCAACATTGAACAATCCATGATCTTTGTGAGGGCATCGGCAATTTGTGCTCCTGAAGGTACCCACCTAATCTGTATTCCATTCTGCAGGTGTTCCTTAATCAGCTTTGCTTGTAGCTGTGTTCGGAATTCTTGGCATGCTGGCGGCGCTGTTCGACTGATTAAATCAAAAAGGCTCTTACAGTCGGTGGTTAAAATACCCTTGACACTGGTTTGTTCTAGTAAGGCCTGACATTCCAATGGAAAAGTCTCTGATGAATCTGTATCTTCATCCTGATGGATTGCTGAAAAAGCTGGAGGAAGTTTCTGTAACAAACTGTCTGCCCGACGCCAGTCGCAGTTCGCATCTACAAGCCAAGCCCAATAGAGTCGCACCCATGACAGGCAATCCACTGCACCAGCTAAGGCCATGGCCTCTGCGGAGAGTGTACTTACGGTCACACGTTGTATCTTCTTTGAATGCCAACAAATTGGATTGATGGGACTCCTTTGATTGTGACCTATGTTCTTGTGGGCTGCCATGACAATCATGCCTTGATGTGAGTCTTGGACTTTCTCCGAGGCAAACGAGGCATCAGAAAATGCTACAAAACGTAAATCATCCATGGATATGGGTTGTATTCGCAAGGACACTGAGGAATGTTCTTTGGCTTCATGAAGAATTCGATTAGCCTCCAGCAGTGTGGCAACTTTGGCCTTATTGACCTGGCTTTGCAACCACCCCAGTCTCGCGCATAGATCTGGCCTTGAGTTTACAGCACCATACAAAAGGCTTCCAATCAAGCCCCGAAGGCTTGTCTTTCTTTCTCATTCACGACATCCTCCTGTTGTAGTCGGCGTGCTCTTGACAGTGCAATTGGTTGAATGTCTTTGATGTATTGTTGCTGGTCAACTGTAATTGAAAAATCATCTTGTTGTTTGATGTGGAGTCCGGTAAATGTAAATTCTTTCTGTTTCTGACTGCCAAAAGGAAATTTCTTGGAGAGTTCTTGTAATTTTCCATGAAATAGAGCTGAGCCACAACAGAGACCATCATCCACATGAACACCCACTATTCCTTGAGTTACCCCTTGGTCATCTACCAACACAAACGTACATGGATCAAATGGTGCTGCTTTGAATTGCAAACTTTCCAGGGCTGTTTTCAGTTCTTGGAACCAAAGGTATGGTGCATCTACCCGTCCGTATGCCCCTTTCAGAAGCTGCAGAGCTTCCCCAGGCTGCATCTTGAGTCGCTGTCGCATTTCAATTGGAGGTTCCAATCCGAGGATTCTTGAACCTTGTTCTTGACCCCTGAGAAACGCAGTCTTAATGTCAAAGCTACCTATGGTCCATCGACGGCTGGCTGCCATCTGTAGGATTAACATTCGAGATAATTTTGACATGGTGGGGCTATCCCTAGGAATTGAATCCACTTGGGGATCTTCGTATCCTAAAACCACTAGTCTGGCCTTGGCCTTTTGCAGAGGTTTTTCCGTTCGTTGTTCGGGAGATGATACTGAGGGTTCCACATCTTTCCAAGTGAGAATCCATCGGCACCTCAAAATATTCTCAGCTGGAATCTGATGGCGCAAGACTTTGGCTACAGTTTCAGTTGCAAGCCAACTGTCAATCTCGTTTGCTTTTGCTTCAGCAAACTGTTTCTGTTGTTCCGGGGTCAAGTTGGCCAGCTTAACCTCTGACCTCTGGCGTTTGGCTGCGGACACCAGAAATGCCATCTCATGTGGAGATGTCTCTCGTCTCCACTTGTTGATATCTTGTTGACATATATTGACTTCAAAACACCATGCCTGGTCTTGTTCTAGATGCCAACATTCTTCACAGACCAGGTCAGTGTCACTGTCATCTGGCACAGGGATTTCCACATGATTCGGTTCCACGTCTGGTGTTGAGCTTTCGGCTGGTGGCTGAATTTCGGGTTCATCATCTGGCTGTTCCGAGCCATTGGAATGTCCATGAGGGCTCTCCGTCTGATGGATTTCTGTGGCAGGTGATTCTTCTGGAACTTGAACATCTGGTAATTGATTGATCATGTTATTCTGAGCGTTATTACTTGTTGGGTTCCTTTGGTTATTTGGTGTAGAGTTATTGATTAAATTGTGATATTGTACACCTCCATGACTGGGAATGATTGAAGGCAGTATGCTTTCGGGTGATTGACCTGAGGCCAAGGTCTGCTGATGTGTGGTTTCCTCCATGGCTGACAGCGGTCTCACATGTTCTGGAGCAACCCGATAAAGTTTACCACTTCCCGTGACCCAAATCACATGGGGGCTTTCTTGTATCACCACTTGAAGGGGTCCATGCCATTGACCATCAGCCTCTCCCCTCTTCTTCCAAACCATAACCCATTCCCCTTTGGAGTAATTACCCCTTGACGGACGGCTCCGGTGAACCATGGCTCGGCGAAGCACTTGATGATTATCTACACTCGCAAAGGCTTTTCTGGCTCGCTCTCGGAGAGCCAGTTCTTCACGAAAACGAATACCATCTGGTGACTCCTCTAAGGCTGCAGTGTGCGATGCCATGGATGAATCACTGATCACCGATCCTACAACTCTGCGTGACTTCCCAAACACTAGAAGCTCGGGTGGATACCCTCGATGACGGCTCCATTGATTCTTGGTGTGGGTGGCAAATGCTAAGGCATTTGCTAGGTGTTCCATTGAGACAATTGGTTCTTCAACATCCATTTTGTTCAGAATTTGTTGCAAAATCCCTCCATGGCGTTCGGCACGGGCATTCTGCCAATGAGCCTCTGGAGCGATGGTCTTTGCTGGAATGCCATGTTTGTGTAGGAACTTGGAGAATTCTTCCGAGTTCAGTTCTGTTGCTGCATCTACACATAACAACCCTGGAGGCCCGGCCCATGAAATCCATCCATGCAACAATGCGTGTATGGCTGATCCTGCACTCGTGGATGGAACAGCTACTGCAGTTTGGTATGATGTGCTTTGGTCGACAAAATGATAAAAAACAAATTGTTCCCCTTGCTGATTTGTCCACTTCACCGCATCCATGGAAATTACGTCTCCAAAATCACCAGGTGCATGTATTGCTGCAGGCCGAGCAATTTGTGGAGTCTGTTGCTCCTGGCAGGTGGAGCATTTCAGCTCTCGTATTCCATTCTGAATTTCAGTTGGACAGCCTAACTGCTTGCAAAATTCCACAAGCTTGGCAGCACCAGGATGGCCTAGATTTCGATGGAGCTTCAGTATCCATGACTGGGTCTCTTTACCAAGTTTCAAAAACGCAGGACCATGTTTCTCATTTGCTAAGTCAACAACATGCCTCTGTTCACTTGGCGGAATTTGTTGACCTTCTGGGCTGTCCGGTGTTTCCTTGGCTGACTCACGACAGGCACGCTTTGGAGGAGATTCATCACTCATTTCGGGAACCTCATGAGTCAAAGGTGTTGGCTCATTCTGTGATTGGCTCGCAGGAGGAGCAGTGTCATTAGGCACTTCCGGAACTTTGGCTCGAGCAAACACGGTCAAACTCACGCGGGCTGGCACGGCTTTCCGCCGCAAGGCTTTCAGTGACAATCTACTCCATGATTCCCAATCATCTTCCACTTCAATTGTTTCCAGTCTCCTCCGAATGCATATCCTTCGACGTAATGGAGCGTCAAAGGCTTGAAGTGCTTTGTTGGGTCCTACACACCGATCTGTTCCCCTACAGAGTACCACATGCTGAACATCATGAAGAGGACACATGCGTTTAACCAGGTCTATCAAGGCCCCATGTTCGACTACCTTGATGCCAACCCTTGGAGCAATCTTGTCCGCTTCTTGCATCACGGTCTGCCAGGAAGGGCTCTGGAAACGTTCGGCGATTTGTTGTGGGCTAAGTTTCTGACCCAAGCGGCGCTTCTTGGTTGGGTGCTGATCTTCATCTTGATTGGCAAGTATGACATGTGGTTTGGATACCTCATGCAACATGATTTTGGCAAGTGTCTTTGCAAACTTCGGGGGATAATGTTGGGTGAACCTTGACGTGGGCATGGATTTTCCTTGCCATACCGTGGATCCTGCAACATGTTGATGCTCATGATCTTGACGACAAAATTTTCCATGGATCTCATGATACATGTCCTCTGAGGTTGACAACACTTGCAAACGTTTCCTAATTGGAGCATGTGATCTGGGATCTTGGAGATTCCCAACCCGGCACAAGTCAAAACGGCACAGGTAGCATCATTGTTGGACTTCTTCCAACTCCGGAAACTTGAACATGTCTGAACCTCCTGGCTGTTCCCAATGGAAGTGGTTTCCCTGTGACACCTGTACCCGATATAACACCACCCCTAAGGCAATCTGCCACACATGTTGGAAACGTTTGTACATCAATTTCTCTGCAAGTTCAAGTGATTTACCCATGTTCAGAAAATTCCACATTGACCAAGGACCACATTCAGGGCTATACCATAAACTCTTTGGCTTTCGGAGAAGGATGAGTCGGAACAATCGCATTCTGTCGGATGCTTGCCGAAGGTCACCCTCCTTGAGGCCAAAACGCTGGGCATTTCCATTGAGTTGAAGAACCTGCTTGGTAAGTTCACTGTTTTCTGAACACATGACTTCCAACACATCGAGCCTGGAGGATCGCATTGAATCAAAGTTGAGTCGTCTGAGCATGTTAATTTCTTTCTCAAACATATTGACCCACTTTTGAAATCCTTGTGAAAAGCTCAGGGGATGAACGGAAGTATGAAATTCGAATTCCACTTCGGTCGGATCTGTCAAGTCCTTCAAATGTGAATTGGCCCAGTCTAGTGCATGGAGACTCATTGCCTCCTGGTCGCGGAGCACTCTCACATCTCGGTCTTCACCTGGATGCCCTTGATGTGAGTGATCAGGTCTTGAATTGCATTCTCGATCCCACACATCCTCTGATGCATGTTGTGATGGTTGGCCTGCATGTTGGTCATCTGCTCCTGAAGATCCATCACGTGACTGTTGGGCAATTCTTCCTCTGACACGTTGTCCCACTCGATCAGACTGGGATCTGTTGACACCTTCACTGGAGTCTTGGTCTTGGATGTAATCATCTGACTTCCACTGGGATTCATCTTGTCTGGGCTCGGACAATTCCCAGCTTCGGCGTCCAGTTGCTTCTCCACATAGATCAGGAACTTCTGATGTGCAGGCTTGTTGCTCTTGGTGTAAGTGGTCACAAACCACTCTGCCCAACGGCTGTCCTGAAACGCCTTCAGATAGCTCTGGCCTCGGTATTTTTCTCCGAAGTCCACAGTCAGTTGATTCATCTCGGACAACGGCATCTTGCGAAACATGTTGAGGCTTTGGATCTCCTCTTCGACACTGGCTTTCTGTGCACGAGCCTTCATTCTCTGAGCTAGGCTGAACATGTTGGGAGACACTACTAACGTGAGAGAGATCGCAATTCACCTGGGGCTCTGCGAACTTGGGCCTTGACAGTTTTGCAGTGCTCTTTGGATCAAATGCATCATTGGACAACTGAGATCCCTCTGGGCTATTCCTAGAGGTGTTTTGATCGCATGATCTGATGGTATTGGAATCCACTGACCGCCGCCAATGCTCATTTTCCAACGGCACCTGAGAGGAGATGTCGGTCTTGGCATTCGCTTGAAACTGGGCTTCCATCACAAGACCTTCCTGAGCCTGATTTCCAGTTTCCCACAGCTCATTGATATCTAGCAGCATCAAGTTGCGGGGTGAAGTTCCAACAGGAAGTGCGCGGTTCAGCACCCTACTCCAAAGCTGATTTTGTTCCACGTCAATCACCGCACCAATTTGTTTCAAAAAACTGGCTGACAACAAAAAAGGAGTGTTTCCTTCCACAATTGCTACTTCAAGCCACATGTCATGAAATGGAAAAAGAAGTGCATGCTGTGAGCTCGGTGTCTGATGGTTGCCGAACCGGAAAACTAAATTGCAGCTGGTGCGACGGATCTGGGACCGAATGTGTGTCGGCACGCCATTGAGAATCTCACTCACTTGTTTACTTCCTACCACTGTGCGGGAAGCTCCTAAGTCCACAATGCCAACAGTGCCCGAGGATGCAAAACAAGCAACATCAATTCGACTGTCTTGTGAGATTTCTTCCGGCTGCAAGTGTTTTTCAGGTTTTGGACCTTGAGTTGGACACTGGGACACTTTTGGCTTTGACACAGCAGTGACATTTGATCTACGGAACGAATCACTGGTGGCTTTCAGTTGGTGCCTCAGTTTGGATCCAAAACGAGCAGCCCAAAACTTTGACATGTTCCTACCCCGACTTATCTTATTTACCCCACTATGCCCCCAGTTATCCACTACTTGTACATGACATTCATGAAAACCAGGTCTGGCATGCGGATCAGTTGCACTCACGGTGGGCTGATCCATCATGGGAACATCGATCACAGTGGCCAGCACAGGGTCCACAATGGCAAACGAAGTGGGCACTACGGTGGCAGAGGAGCTACCACTCGTGGCGGATGCTTTGTTTGGGCACTCGGCTTTCCAGTGCCCCTTTTGATTGCACAGCCTGCAATGGCTGTTTGCGATCCTCTGTGCGAGGCTAGATCCTTTTCCCTTGCTTGGGCCTTTGCCCTTCCATGCACCTTTCTTTCCAAAACCTTTCTTCACTGGCCAGAAACCACGAACTCTGACACGCTCGCTAAGGCGGCGTCTGGCATCTTGGTATGTGCTGAAGAACGCGGCCAAGTCATGATCGCCTTGGACCACCTCTGCTACTGCATCTTCAAATTGAAGAATCATACTGGCATCTTCATCGTTGTCTGCAGCTAAGGCCTCAATGGCCTCATCCTCCCATGCATCATCATGTCCATAGTATGCATCAGCTTCTGATTCATCACATTCTTCTGCAGCAAGCGTCAAATGATCATAAACCTTTTGGCTCTTTTCACGACGTTGACCAGTCATGTCTTGGAAAAAAATTGATCCCAACATTCTAATTGCAGCTGATACCTTTCTCGACTCCAATTAACCACCAGTCTCAGCACCTGACTCAACGATCACTCGTTTTTTGTCTTCGGAAGACAATCGGCTGCTTCGCAGAGTCACGTATGCTTGGAGTTCACTGAGAGAAAGCTTCTTGGCTAACAGTTCTGTCCATGTCACGTCCATTCGAGCAAGGTACGAGTCAGATGTTTCGTCACTTTCCTGTTGCGTTCTGTAAAGGGCCCTTTCAGCTAACTCAAATTTTTGCTCAAGCGGCACCTGACCCCAGATACCACCCACGATCTCCACAATCTTTTGAATGCACTTGGGATCATTTGCCAAAACCTCGGACCTATGCAGTTGAAGCTTTTGGAAGGCCGTTCCCTGACAACCCAACACAAGCCTTGTTGCAAGCTCCTGTATCTTGTTCTCTGGCCATGCGAGTACCAACATCTCCACCTTCTGAGTCCACATATCGACAGAATCAGTGGCTGGATTGAACGTTGGAACCAGCATAGCTAACTGGTTTGGTACCATCCCGGTCGCGGTACCTCCACTTCCATCACTGCTGTCCTCAGCAGGCATTGCGTCGCCGGTCCCTCACGGAGCAACCGGCTCCGCTACCAATCTCAAATGAGATTGGCAGCGTCACCGTGGATTCCACCAGCAGCGTCCTCGCTGCAGCACCTTGATTTTCCTCCAAGCGTCCAACGCAAGTAGCCAATGGCAAAAGCTACGTCCTCACCCACCTCTGGCTCACCTTGAGCCTTCCCCAGCTGAAGGCAGGAAACATGGTTGACCCCTGGGCTATGCACATCACGATCATGCATGGTTTCACAATATATATATATATACATATACATATACATATATACATATATGCATATACATATGTATATATATATCCTATTATATACACATCCTATATATATATATCCCCCATATTCCCCCAGCACAACGTTGTGCCCGGCACCTCCAGTTCGGCCTCCGTCTGCTTGCGCTTCTCCACCAGATCCGCACGGGCTTCCCGGTCGACGGCCTGGCGGAAGGCCTCCTGGAAGGTCGCCTGGGAGCGGAGGAAAAAATGGCTGGGAAGGGATTTAATGTTGATTTAATGGTGATTTAATGGTGATTTAGTAGGATTTAATGGTGATTTAATGGGATTTAATGGTGGTTTAATGGGATTTAATGGTGTTTTAATGGGATTTAATGGTGATTTAATGGTGATTTAGTAGGATTTAATGGTGATTTAATGGGATTTAATGGGATTTAATAGGATTTAATGGTGAAGAGATGCTGGTTGGCAATTGGTTGCTGTTACGGCCATCATTAAATATATCAAGATAGGGGTGATGTGAAAAACATTTAATCATCATATCATCAGAATATCAAAGTGGCTGGGATGATTAAGCCTATGATGATTATGATGACTATGATTCTATGGTGATTATGATGATTATGATGATTATGATGAATGTAGAATATCTAATTATATATTGATGTATTAGCTCATGATTCATGATCATTGGCTCGTGATATGATATGATGATTCAGAAGGATAAGGATTCGATGGTATCCCATGATAATTATCATATCATGGAATTAGCTGGCTCATTATATGATTTCTACTGATGATTCACCGTGATGCTTACTCCCATAGAAACCACTTCACTGAGAAAATAATAGAATCTAAGTTGCAAGTTCCAATTTTGGTGAATGGGATTAGTAGCCAATGATGGTACTGTGGTATGGATTTGTTTGATTGCCCAAGAGGTTGGGGTCCACAGTAGTGTACCATTTGCTCAATATCTACCAATTGTGAAGGGGTTGTTTAACCCTTCTGATCCACCAGTAGGAAAAGGACATCAATGACATCAGCCCGAGTCATCTCCAGCCAGGGCACAATGTTCATGTCCTGTTCTAGGGACTTGTTGGTCAGCATATCTACACCTGGACAGCTGGGATGTGCAGCCAAATCAGGAGGGCCAACGTGAAAGTGCAACAGATTCCCCATGTTGGTGCATGACCTATATCTTCCATATCTTTCGGATTCTGTAAACCAACAAGTGAATCCTGCAAAAATGGCATTTTTATGCCAACTTTTTTGTGTCTGTCTCGCAAATGAGCTTCGCGACTCGCGTGAACAACGAATCTCAGTTTGAGACTCAAAAGCAGTTGATCGTGGCGTTCCTGTTGCACTTGTTTGTGATGCGTCATGGCACCCTCCACTCGAGCCTGGGCACGGCACTGATTCGTAAACGCGGTTTCTGGCATATTTCTGGAACTGGCTGGCCACAGTACCCAAAATTTCAATGGGTGAAATATGGTGAAATATGGTGAAATATGGTGAAATATGGTGAAATATGGTGAAATATGGTGAAATATGGTGAAATACCTCGGCCCACGGGTTTTGAGTTGGACCTATATGGGTTACATCATTGGGTGCAAAAAATCCTAACAATGACTGGACGCATAGGCGATACCCTCAGCAAACTTGCTTAGAAGTGAAGAATCCATCACTTTTTAGGTAGTTGTCCTGTCAAAAAAAATCCTCGGACTGTTTCATGATGGATTTTGCATGGAAGATGAAGGTGCTCAACCGGTTTGAAAATAGACAATAGACAATGATAAGATTTCCAGAATTTTGTCTACTGACGATGCAGCTGTTCCATGTTTTCCGATAAAAATCAGCATCTCTCGCGAAGCTTTCTGAGGCCGTGGCAACCGACTCTTCTGTCTTGGCGAAGCCGAATTGCATCACCTCCATAGAAACAGCCCGCCCCAGGTGTCAATGAGGAATTCTCGTGGGGAAAATCATGATGTACAGGGCTTTAACAACCAAATTAATATGAGGAGATTGCTGATAATTTATGATTGAGTGAGAAAAAAAAGATCAATTGGGATTTTGTTGTAGCAACATCATCTAAAAATCAGCAGTTTGAATATGGTTCAATGGGAATAGCGAGTCTCAAAAAAAGATCTTCGTTGTAAATCGGGACGTTCCAATGCCGGCTGTTGCCAGACTGTCGAAGGCAAGGAAACCATCAAAATTGCCATAGTTTTAACTGTCCATCAGTATCCCCCAAATTTTGGGACAATAATTTCAGCATGATTCAGCATGGACAAGTTTTGTTCACGAATACTCTGCTTCCCCTGGGAAAAAAAAACAGCAGCTCACCTCTACTTTGGCAACCACCCGCACAAGTTGCTCCAAAAGCTCCTTCAGCGTCGTTGACCAACCACCTAAAAAATCAGAACCGGGACCTACAGATTTTAGGATAATCTTTATTAAAGGATCCCATCTTTGTGGCCGTATGTTGAACCATGCCCATTGCTAACATGAAGATGTGTCAGAAACGGGGATGGTGCAGTATATTCGTCCACCCTGCAGAACATGGACCATGAAACTCTGCTTCTTTAGGGATCTTCCCATGTTGTTTCCATGGTCGTTGGCCATATCCAGCCACCAGATGTGCCCACCTCAGGCCCACCCCCTATCCTCGCGCTTGCGCCTCAGAAAGGTGATATCCCATGAGAGACAGCTGGGCCAAGTAATCCTACCCTTTGGTGAAAATCATCTATCAATGGATATCAATGGGGTGGATTTTACATTTCCAGATTGGATTGCAGGAAGGTATCATTGCATGAAACCGGGCAAACCTGCTGTAGAACCTCCAAAACCGCCTCGCCTGTTGTCATCTTGTTCTGCGACAATAGCACTGTTGTCCTGAGAACCCCATGGACTGAATCTGCAGAATCTGCAGTTTCCAGAAATGGTAAGGCTTTGATGGGCTTGGGGGCCTTTGAAAAGCACCTCCATTTGTCATTCCGAATAAATCATATGTTGCCTATTCTGGGCCTCAAGAATTCTTAGCCCCTGAAAATCTCTTCATGGAAATGGCCCCCTGGCCCTTGTTGCCACTTCTTTTTGCCCCTTTCTGCTTTCGGAACGGAATCCATCGCATCTCCACTGGATCTAACGTGTATAACCCTGGCCCCGCCTTGAAAAGTTGCTCAATGCCTTCGTCCCAGACATCCGCCTTCTTGGCCAGTAACTGGACCGCCCTGGCCGCTGTCTTCATGAGATGAATAGATCAATAAATTGAAGTTTAATATTGTATAATGTCGTGTATAGAAAATCCATATGTTTGGTTTATAAAACCAGTTTATGAAAGAGTACATTGTTTTGGAATCGCATCAAAATCATGAAACACTCGCTAACTGTTTCATGACCAAAAAATACAAGAAGCAAGCGTTCTGTGGGCGCTTTGTTTCAGAACACTCCAACATGTTGTTGGGCGCAGACCCCAAGGTCGCAAAGAGCAGGTGTGTATCTCGAACCAGCATGACCTCAGGGTGCCAGAAGTTGGGCCATTTTTGTTGGATTTTTGTTGGCAAAAAAAAATGCAGAACTTCTGAGGCCGGCACATTTTTCGTCTGGTTGGTGACACCCTTGGGATTCGTCCATCTTCTCTCTGGAAGCACACCGACCTGCCCGTTCAGAGACTGTTTGGAAGACCTGTCTCCACAGCTTTCCCGGGCCGCAACTCGAGGCCAACGGTAACGCAACCGTTCAACATGTTGGGTGAGCCCAAAATCCATCAAATCCAAAATGCACAGTTCCAAATCACTGTCAGTCAACTTCAATGGCAGCCCAGGAACTGCCGTGGGCATCACCGGTTGGAGCTCATGAGCCATGATGCCTAGCCTCCCCGGTTGGTGGCTTTGGATCAGCTGAAAAAACTGGTTTCGGGGGAGTGGAAATAGCATGGAAATAGCATGGAAATAGACATAGATATAAATAGCATGGACATGTTGACCAAATCTTACAATACACAGAAAGTTCTGGGGCCGTCGCAAATTTTGCCCCCTCCAATTCTGTCCATGATTCGACAGAGAATACAGTAGGTGTTCCGGCGGTGGGCATCAGAAGAACCCTTGGTTTCCATTGGGTTTCCTGGGCATTTACCAGACAAATGTGAAACAAATATCATTTCATAGTACAGAAGAACTTTCCAAAAGCTTTTCCTTTTGAATAAACATAATAAAGCGTTGTCGCTTCTCACGTGTTCCAATGTGAAAAATGTCTGAAGTCCACACTGTCGTCTGGAAAAGAACTTGTTGAAGAATTCTTCCTCTCCATGATCAAACCTTGGTGACACATCACTGACGAAGCAGCTGATGGTAAGCCCTTCATTTGTCAGGAAAGGACGCAGCCAATCTAGGTCTAGGTGGGCCAAACGGATCTACAGTAGGTTTACTCGATTGATCTCGATTGATGCTTTACGGCAGAAACAAGCTCTTGCAAGGGATTCAAACACTTGGATCACTGGATGTCACTGGGGTCAGCAGCTCTCGAATGCGGATGTGCTTGATCTGCTGCATGAGGGTCTGCAGCGTTTCACGATCGACGTGGATGGAGCAACAGCTGAATATGGTTTCTGCTCAAAATCAGTTGGGCGATCCATTCCCTCCAAACTCACAAAGTACTCACCAAGCCTGCAAATCTGCATCTTCCACATTCTCCTTGATCTTGGAGTCCGAGTACAGTGCCTTTAGGCAAGAACACAGGGCACATTGCTGTTGCCTGTTCAAGCAGTTGCCTTGGTCCGAACATTGACCAACATAGTCTTTGCATCCCAAGCCGTCGGCAAACCTACCAAATGCGAGCCCTTCCGTTCTATTCTTGTTGCCATGTTATGGAAGGTGGTGCATTCATAATGTCAAGAGCTTTGCTTTTTCACCAAGTAGCGGTTGTTTTCGTTGCTGCTTTGACAGCAGAAATTAAAGCCCTGCCCACCCTGGGCAGAATCCACCTCCAACACGAGTCTCGTTGGAGGTCCACCGATTTGCACAGAACGTCATGGCAGTTTTCAGCCATGGATATCGCCTATGGCCCTACGGCCACGACGTCGAACTTCGTCAAGTTGGAGCCTCTCAAGAAACAGGACCTGCTGGAAGACTTCAACAGGTGACAGAGATATGATCAGCATATCACCGCTATCCGGTGCCATGGTGACAGATGGGCCCAGATGGGCCATGACCTTCACTGCGTCAGAATATGTCAGAGCCATCGCCACGTCATCGTCGTTTGAGCCGTTCGATGGCGTCGTTGACCAACGCCACGATCTCCGAGACATTCACCTCAAACGACCAGACCTCGAAGGAAGCGACGCGAAGGGAGCGAAAACAACGCCTCACAGTGCGGGAGACGTTTCCAGGGGTTCAAAAATTGGGGGGGTGACAAAGGATCTTCTCATGGTATGGATATCTCATGGATCGATCATGTCGGCTGAATTTCCAAGAGGGATCCTGATTGTGCTGCCCCATAGCTCATACACCCTTAGTAGCCTTAGTACAGTCTTGGATACCTATCCTACCTCTCGACTTTGCTGGTCATTCCAAAGGCTTGCCCTCACTCGGCCTGTTCTTCGATGTAGGCTCAGATGAGCAGGCATAGTTCACATGCGCAGTTCTGGCCCATCCACCGAACTCACTTCCTGAGTGGCTGTCACTTTGAAATCGGAGTTCCAAATTTACATATTTTGCGAAGAAAGCACCAATGGTTTATAAACACATACTTGGTAATAAATGTTTGGTAAACACATACCTTGCCAATCTTTGAAACACAAAATGGCGGGTCAGTTGATCCCCCTACCAGCCGACCGCTTCATCAAAGGCGCTGGGGTTCACGTCCCATGATGCCGCTGTTGCTGCAACGGGGACCACGGCTGGAGGCGCGGTCCAACAACTGCCAAAGAGCCTCGGTGGGTCAAATTGTCACCAGAAATGGCTTGTCAAAACTGGTAGCCAGATTTTGGTTTATCAACCCAAACTATCCCTAAGAAACCAATATCCAAAAATTATCCCAAAATTTTAGAGGGTTGATTTTTGGCTTTGCCACCTTACAGATTGATTGCTTCACATGTATCGATAGCCGATGGCCGTTCAGAAAAATACGAAGACCAAGATGGTGTCCCCAGATGGATGTGGGTCAAAATGGAAGACCTAGGGGACCACAGATATTAGTCTAGTTTAGTATTAACCATCCAATTGTTGGGGTACCTAATTTTGACCCACATCCAGATTGCGCATCAAGGCGATTTGAATCAAACCGTGGCCAGCGGTTGTACTTTCCATGCAGTCTGCAAGAGTTGGATAAGAATGCTGAATCCAGGACGAATCCTGTGTAATCAACAACAACAAAAACCTCCAGGTTTCATCACATTGATATAACATCATTGGATTGGTTTTTGTTGGGAAAGTTCATTGGAAAATCCCCATGGTTTCCGGTTTCCGGTGTCGATGTTCAACCACAAGCCGTGGTGATTTTTTGTTGTTCAACAGCAACCAATGAATCCAACCAAGTCCATCCCTAACTGCGGAAATTGATGAAACACTAAGCCCATAACAGCCATAAGACCTCCATCCAAAAACCCTGGTTTTCTTGGAAGACTGTCCCGAAAAAAATTGCTGAGTCTTGGACCTCAGTCTTGGACCGTACAAGACTACCCCCAACTGGTTGATGATGGTTGATGGGTGGCCAATCGGCCCTTGACGCATTCCAGTCGTCGGCCAATGGCATTGTACTTTTGATTGGTGAGATACTAATTTGAGATACTAATTTGCTTTGTCCTAAATGTCCTAAAAAAAGCGAATTTATGCTGATTTGGTCCCTTTCAGTCGGAAAAAAGATGACGCCTTGGAAGTGAGGGTATCTTATCAAACAACCCCAGTGCTGGATCCTTCGGCAAGGCGCGTCAAGGCCTCGGGTGGCCCTGGGTGCATGTCGATAACGAAGGAGTTGCTTCGCAGCAAGGGGAGCCATGCTAAGGTCGCTCCAAAGGTGGCCAATAAGACCTGCATGTGGGGGATGGTAGGGGGATGGGGAGGTCGTGAAGTACCCAGTAACTGGACCAGAAAATTGGATCTAAATGATCTAAGAACCATTTATTCTTGGTCGGTAATCAGGAAGTGCGATGAGAATGCAAGGAAGCATCGTGTTTCGATGGAATGAATCGCCCGTAGGACTGGGCCTGAGTTTCGAGTATGAGCCGAACCTGTTCCAGCAGAGGCAACTCTTGTAGCCTGTCGTGACCATCGACAGAAGCATCTCCAAGCACATCTGAACTTGGCTCAAAGAAATGTCCTTTAGTGAACCCAACATCTTTGATCTCAGCTCACGGCCTGACATGTTGCAACTTCACATCTTCCAACTGGGAAATGGCCGACGTCACACGGTTCAGGTTGCTGATGCTACGCTTGCAACCCACAGTATCCTCAGGGAAACCCATGCTGGATGCACCCATCAACTTTGAAAGGCCCAAACAGGACCAAACTGACGGTCATCCGGTCTATCTTCAGAAAATGCCCAAAATTGGATGAAATTGGGCCAACAAATAGATAGCTCACACCATGCAAATGACATGAACTCCCCGCCTTGCAGCGCTCCACCAGCAGAACACCAATAGCATTTCTCGCATGTCTCCCAGGTGGCACCAGCTTCAGGTGTCTCACCATGGCAGTTCTCATGGCAACAGAGTCTGGAAAGGTGAAATCACCTGACCAGTGGGACCAGGTGTCAGGCCAGAGCTTTTCCACAAAGAGCATTGCGTTTTTTCTACCCACAAAGGTTGTGCCACAAAGGAACCTGGGCGAAAAACATCGAAAAACCTCGGAAGATGGCCGCTCTGAGGTCAGCACCGGGCCCTGAAAAGGGCGCTTCCAGGTATCCCCAAACGGCACCCCTGCGGTAGCAACGGCAGCCATCCTTGTTCGGGAGCAAACTTCCTCGGTCGACCATCAATTATCGACATGAATACCAGATTCTGCCGCAGCTGTATGGTAGATTGCAAGATCGCAGTCTGCCAAGTGTATTTTCTATTGGTCCTGATTTTCGAAACACGCACATCTCTTCTAGAGATGCCCTTCTTCCAGCCAAAGCACGAATGGGTCTGGAGCTCAAAAGGGAAAACAAGTCCTTCAGCAGCAGTTGCTCAGGGTCCGCATATCGTCCTGGAAACTCATCAGGTCTCGGATCTCAAGGCAGATTGAATAGTGAATTAATGGAATTCATAAATGGGGGTCTCCTAAATTGGGGGTACCTCAAAATGGATGGTTTATAAGGGAAAATCCAAAAAAAATGAGGGCTACCCCTATTTTAGGAAACCTCCATTTGGAGGTTTCCAGGTGCACTTCTGGGACTCTATGCCTAGCTGAAATTTCAGACGTCTCCTGGTGAAGGCACCAAAAGAACCTGCCAATCGGCCAGGACAGCACGGCTGGCACAGCTGGATGTGGACACCAAAGTCTGTGGCTACTGATGAGGCAAACAGCTCCCAATAATGCTTGATAATGCTCAATAGCAAAGAGACAAGCAAAAAAGGCCGACAAGGAAGTTTGGTCACATTTTTGACACATGTCATGTTCTCCATCTTACTCGAAGCTTTTTGCTAAACCATTATAAACCATGGGCCTCTGTGGTGTTCCGCAAGAGGCCTTCGGGAGGCAGGCCCATGTGCGGATACTCACCAGCTGCTTGCCATAAAGCTCTCAGCCTAAGGTTTTCCCAATGACTCATTAAGATGTGTACCCTGCATGTTCAGCTTGAAATGTTTAGAGTCTGAGTCCACAATTGACATTCAGCCATGCCCGCTTTGCGCAGCTGTTCTCGTTGCAGGCAAGGTACAACTTCCTCCCGGTTGGTCCAGAGAACCATGCCAATGCACCTTGAGTCACGGCAAGTCAACAAGTTCATGCAGAGTCCCTTTGGGAATCCAATATGGCTAGCTGGGAAATTGCCATAAATCCGCACAAATGGGGTGGATTTTCCCTTGACTGAGATCGACTTGGGGTATCTAATTCCGCCTAAACATATAGAGTTACTCACAATACGAGCCATGAGGCGGGTGCAGGTTCTACAAGAAAGATCACCACAGCATCCCAACGCCAAGAGGCCAGTCAACCAGATCATTTCACTGGTAAGGTGCCCCATCATCTTCGGGTACACCTGAGAGGCACCGACTGGTGAAACACAGCTACCCAGTTGCATCTCCAATTGGCTTTGTCTGAAAATAGGCTAAACCCCTACACCCAATGGTTTTGCTGATCATTATCCCGTTATTCAATGGCTATTTCATTGGGAATATTAACCCAACATTTTCAGACATACCCCCTATTATGGGTTATCATAATCCCCAGTAAATCAGGTAGTATAATCCCCTATAGCAATCAATTCACCAGGGTATGTTTAATGGCTCAATTCACCTGCCAGGTGAATTCGCCCAGACACAGGAAGCAGCAGCAAAATCGTGTCGAGCGGAGCCACCGAACACCTGGCCGGCCCAGTTCCGGCCAGAGCGTCTTGGGCATCCTGCGATGCGCGCAAGCCCGTGGACTTGGTACAGAAGTGCGAAGCGCGAGGTCCAAAAAAAAAACATACAGTAGTTCTTTGGATACTTCTTTGGAAGAAAAATGTAGGAAAATATTTGGAACATAGCTTGTTTGGAGATATTCCCTGTTGGGAAATATGGTTTGGAAACAGCCACAACATGTTTGGAAAACAATTTAACACATTGATTTGTTTTTTAATCTCAACATGACTCATAAGCAACTCATGCTTTCGAACTTCTGCATGGCTCACTGGTTTTAGTCATCCTTGAGCTCCATGGGTTTCAGCTGTAGCCCTGTGCTTGTTGCCTTTTGCCTCTCATAATGGCAAGTGGGTAAGCGCCTCAGCGTGTCTTTCAGCAATCCCGAGTGCAACTTGTCAAATTGAGACATTTCCGGAACCTCAACTGGGTTTCCCTCGTCGAGTCGCTCTGTGACCAAGTCATAGTCAGCTACAAAGTCACCCGTTCTGATGGTATTCTCTTGGATGCAGAGCCTTATTGCAGCTGATTGCCATTTGGGATGATGGAAAAACCCGGGGAACCTTGACCCCCTTGACCCGTGCCCATGTTGGCTGGTGAGGGTGTCCATCGTCTTTGCTTAACTCCCGATCAATCCCGCGTTTGTGTCGGCTGAATCCCCCATGGCTTCTGCATGTTTCTGCTGCTCCTGGTTGATGTTGCCCATCCTGATATAAACTCGGTTTGTGTTAGTCAAGCCATGTCAAGCCCCATTTCTGTTGAATCCTCCCATTCCTATTGGTTACCCTCTGGTAATTTAACATAGCTATGGAAAATGACCATTTATAGTGGGTTTTCCCATTAAAAATTGTGATTTTCAATAGCTTTTTGTATGTTTACCAGAGGGTACACATTGGTTACACCCCAAATCGCCAAATCGCCAGCCAAATCGCGGGGGTCTCAGCACCGCCTGGCACTTGGAGCGTCCAAAGAGTATCGCTTGCAACGGCTCGTGGCCACGCCAGGCAGTGCGAGGAGGAGACGAGGACACCTGCCATGGGGGCCATGGCCATGGGAGCCATGGGGAGCCAAGGGGGCCATGGGAATGAAAGGAGGAAAGCCAGCATTTTTTGGATGGTGACAATGTGGGAATCTTTTTGGGATATCATGATATTAAAATATATTTTGACATTATGATATTATATTATGATGGTTTCTTGTGGTGTCCTTCGATTTTTCCAGTTTCAACCAACACCATGAACTAATGTAATGTCTCCAGGCGACATCACTGGATCACTGGATTCAGATCAAACCACCAAAAAGATATCCAGACAGGAGACTGTGCCAGCAGCCCAGGCATACCTCTGTGGGTCCTGAAGGGTCTCGAAAGGGATGAGCCTCCAATTTAAGCCCATGCTGCCATGCTAAGAAAGAACATGATGGTTTTAATATGTTTAAATTGTGGGATGGAATGCGGTTCCAAAGATGTTTAGACAGCCCCATAGCAAATCCCACATCTTCGTGCCTGAAACCAGCCCTGTCGCTCCCTTCCTTCCCTCTCCTCCTCCCAGTCCATGTCTTTCAGCTGCAAGGCTTCAAGGACCAAGAGTCCAAAGCGCCAAAGCAGTTCATCCAAAGCCACAGATGAAAATCCTTGACCATCCACCCTGCAGCCATCACAGAGCATGGCAACCAGAGATGCCACTTGTAAGTGCGCCGCTGCCTCAGTTTATTTCCGCAGCTCACGTGCGGAAAGCCGGAACCGCGACTGAAGAATCATGGCAAAACGCTACGAATCTTGAAGCTGTAATCAGCAACCCCTGCAGTGGACCTTCCCTAGTTCTGAATCCCCAGCATCCTATCCTCAACACCGGGCCTCATCCAGATCTCGCTTGGTGTAGAGCTGGTTGTATGCACAGGTCACATGATACTGCATATCATCTGCGACACCTCTGCGTTGAAGATTTCTGCGAAGCTCTTGATACTGTATATGCTAAGCTTTCAACGGGGAAGATGACTTTGAATATATATATATATATATACGTGTATTTATATATAACTATATATATATATATATGATGCCTATGTATTTTTATAACTATATGTATGTAGATAGATGCACAACATGAAGTGAACGCAACTCAAAGAGAAACACGACGGCATCTTATTCAAGAATCCAGCGATGCCTTACCCAATGGACCCATGGCCATCTCAAGGCGAAGGTGAGATCACAAAACCATGGGATTTCTGGCGTTTATCCCATCAAATCTTCATCAAATCCCCATGAATATCCCATGAATATCCCATGAATATCCCATGAATATCCTGAGACCCAGCTGCAATGGCTCCACATCAAATGTTCCATGGCCGTTTCCTCCAGCATGGCCGAGGAGGTACAGACAGCACGTGGAAGAAGATCTGGGACCTGGTCACCTGTGGCGATTTTCTGCAACGAATGGTGCAAAACGCCCTTTTATTATCAGTGTTATATTATCATTATCTTCATTTTTATTCTTGTTATGTTATCATGTCTGTTATTGATCCACGTCTTTCCATGTCTTTCCATGTCCTTCGATTTCTGGCCATTTCTGTCCATTTGTCTCCACTAGGGATGGATGGAAGCTGGGCAAAAGCGCCTGGCAACACGTCCCAGGTGCGCAAAGCTGTCAGCAAATGCTCACTGCAATCTGCGAGTGCCGGTGCCTGGAGGGAAGCAGAGCTGGGACGCTGCCAAAATGCTAGTTGAAGGCCAAAGATTTGAAATTGATTTTCAATCAATGGATATTACTGCAATCTCTGTGACAAGCCGGGGTCAGTTCAACCCCCTACCCTGCTGTTTCGCCACAAATTTCAATCACCAGAAGGAGGTCTGAAAGTAACATACACCAAAATCCCATCATGTATTCTTCTTTCCCCAGAAGATTGCCGAAATATGGTTCATGTCTGGACAACCCCACATCATCTCTTAAGTGGTCTTCATCAACAGATTTCAACGCCAGAATGTCAGGGAAAATTGCAGGAAATCCCCACTATTAACTTGAGAGCAGGCGGAGGCGGACGAAAGGTAGTGTAGTGGGAGAGGAGTGGTGTCAAAATGCTGCGCCCCTAAGATGATACACCAAAAACGTTTTTGCGCAGTCTAAGATGATTTTATCCAGAGCATGACTGCATGATACGGTGTCTTGTGCAGCGTGAAATGATGCACGAAAAGGGGTTTATTTGAAAACCCCTTTTTAAGACCCCTTGCAGCAACTGTTATTGAGGCTAAAGCCTACCAATTATGCTGGACTACAGGGACATCTCCCTCATGGAAAGTGTGCCTCTAATGTGGGGGCCCGTGACCGCGTCACCCGTGGGAATTGAACCCATGACCATTTTCGGGGGGGGGGGGCCCCCCGCCTTATAATTGATATCCAATACATAACGGCGAGAATTCCATGAATTCCGTGGGCTGGCCCCCCAATACCCCCTAAGCTTGTGCTGAAGCACGGAGAACTCAGGTAGCTGACGCTACCTTTCGTGAAAAAACATCTTTCCTGTAGAGTTTCCCTTAAACAACCCATTGAAAAGTATGGTTAGTTTCCCCATTCTATCCCCATCTGAATGGCGCAACCATCACTTGCGGCAGTAAGAATCAATCACTTGCGGCAGTAAGACTCTTGTAAGACGATTCAAGACCAATCACTTGCGGCAGTAAGATTCCGGAACGTTCATGTTACTGCTGGGGAGGGGTGGGGTGGGGTGGGATAATAACGTTCATGTTCCTGTGCACACACCTGAATGGCAACAGGCACTGCTCTTTCATCATCAGCTACTGCTGGGGTGGGGTGGGGTGGGGTGGGGTGGGGGGGTGGGGTGGGGTGGATAATAACGTTCATGTTCCTGTGCACACACCTGAATGGCAACAGGCACTGCTCTTTCATCATCAGCTACTGCTGGGGTGGGGTGGGGTGGGGTGGGGAGGGGTGGGGTGGGGTGGGATAATAACGTTCATGTTCCTGTGCACACACCTGAATGGCAACAGGCACTGCTCTTTCATCATCAGCTACTGTATGTACGTTGTACGTATCAATATGCATAATCTACTGGTTATATAAAAATAAATGCTGAGTTAGTCAAATTTGCTTGCAAGTTCGTTCCCCCTCCCACGATCCTTCCTCTGAATCTTGCACCACGGGCAGTTCCACACATAACAAACGAGGACAATGTATTAGCAAAATACCCCAAACAGTTTGGGGCAAGTACAAAAAGTACTAGAGTGTATATAGATGAAAATGATGATGATGATGATGATGATGATGATGTTAAAGTTGATGATGATTATGTTGATGATGATGATGATGATGATGTTGAAGTTGATGATGATGATGATGATGATGATGTTGATGATGATGATGTTGATGATGATGATGATGATGATGTTGAGGAGGAAGATGATGATGATGATGATGATGACGATGATGATGAGGAGGAGGATGATGATGAGGAGGAGAAGGTTAATGATGATGTGCTAGGTATGTAAGCAAAGTTTCCACCCTAAACCCTGCCATGGAGATACACGGATCACTACGCTCGCTCAACAGCTACAAGTCTAGTCGCGGTCGCGCCGTTCTATGTAAATCCTAACGTGAGGCTATTGCCACAGTATCTATAACCAATATATCAACCGTAGCGTTATATATACCCAACTGCAAAACGAAAAGACATGAAAAACACAGCCGAGCTGAAATTCCACCTGGATAAAAGTCGGTCTTTCTTTTCTCCTTTCATTCATTCTCTCTGGGTTGGATTCACACCAAATGCTATCAAAAGCCATATGTTTTACCTATGGTAACCGAGTCGAATAGCGCCCTAAAAAGTTGCTCCAACCCTCTTTGTTAGACCCCCTGCAAAGGATACAGACATGATCTAAACTTCAATCAAGACATCAATGAAAACAATGAAATCCTGTACAACAGAAAGAAGTTAACATAAACCTTCTGTACGTCAGCGTTGCAATGGTTCCAGTCAATGTTTAGAAATCACATGGATAGAAGACAAGTATGTGCGCAAGTGCTGCAAAGCAGCTTACTGCCACAAGCGATTGTTTTTTTATACCCTGGCATCAAGGACACCCACTTACCGCCACAAGCGACAGATTTTTACCGCCACAAGCGATTGAAAAGAAGCAACCGCGATCTTACCGCCACAAGCGATTAGGCCTTGAAATGCTGCACCTGCCACGCAAAAACAGCAATCACCCGCGGCAGTAAAAAAAAATCACTTGCGGCAGTCAAAATAAACGTAAAAATGAACGTTCTTACTGCCACAAGCGATTGGGTAATCTTACCGCCACAAGCGAAGTACGAGCCATCTGAATGCCATATGTCACTTCTATCCCATTATTTATATATATAATCATATACATATAATTATATATATATAACTATATATGTATAATTATATATGTATAATTATATATGTATAATTATATATGTATAATTATATATTTAGAAGTATATATATAGTTATATATATATGTATAGTTATATATATATATATGTCTAGTTATATATATATGTATACATATACCCATGTATAATCATTTATAGAGGAATCCCTGTAAAAACCTCGCCAAGTCACCTTCCACCATCCACTTTGACACAGGGAATGCGGTGCGAAGCGTCGATGTTTTCCTCGCGACTTCCCGAAGTCCTTGGCCCAGAAGCGCAATTCCTGTAGCAACTGATGCTCTTCATGCCAAACCTGCGAGACATGGGACATTGGAAGCTCGAGATCAATCTGCCCGAAAAAGATGTCATAAAAAATGCATAGTATGCATGTATCGTACAAACCTGATTTAAAGTCTTGTTAGATGGTTTCCTAAAAGATTACATGATTCTTCATGATTCATTGTCAGTTCTACATGGTTCTCGGGAAGAGTGCAATTGCAATGCTGATCAGTCTTCCAAATGGTTGTGAGATTTGGTTGAAAAATGTTCAAAATCTTTATTACTTGCCAGGAACCACCTGAAGTTAAACAATTTCCTTGTCTATTTTCTGCTTGTGTTGAATCGCAAACACGATAAGAAATACAGTTTCTTATCGAATAATGTGCCACCATTTGCAGAGTGTCTCGGAAACAACGACCTACGACAGTACCATGATCAGGGCGTTCTCCTAAAGTGAAAAAAGACCTCTTCAATTCTGCACACCTCGAATCCAAAACCCAAGAAACCACACATTCCCAGATTTAAATTGAATATGTGGTAATTGAATATGGGTACCATGGTAAATCTGATAATTGTATGGTACCATGGTTGATCTTCCATATTCATCTCTTTGTCACATCAACTCCCAGCCTCCTGATATAGCTCCTCTCGAGTGGGCTGCACCGGTCTGAATTCATCCAGCCGCAGAAATTGCACCTGCGGATAGGTCGCTGGAAATCAGGCACCGGGAGTTTCCGTTTCATGATTCTTGCTGGCAACTAGCAGCTGGTGTCTTGAAAGTCTTCGTTTCCCAGCTTTTTTGACAGCAATGTGGGCACCCACAACATCCAACAGTCAAAGTGCTCACATCTGCAAGGTTTCCATCCTTCAAAGGGACCACACAAAGGTAATAATTGGCCAGGAAAAGGGCTCGCAAGGCTCCTGCTTTCAACGGGTTGGCGACCTTTTAGATGAAAACTGGTGCTAAAATGGCATGCATGTTGACATGTTGCTGTACCTTATCTGCAACGCTGAAAGAAGTCTCCTGTAGAAACATTGGCATCAAGAATGCCATCGTCGACATCGAGGGGAATTGCGGTCTCTTGCAACATCCAACGGATGTTGTTGAATTCTTGGCGTCAAGATGCGTCAAGTGCTGCTCTGAAGAACTGGAAGACCACTGCTAACTGCAAACACTCCCAGCACTGAGCTTGGCGCGTTGCTGGAGAAAGTACAAGGTTTGCTGTGTGAAATCATCGCTCAGTGGATTGAACTTCTTTAGGATCTTCGCCGCTCTCTGAAAGAAATCTGTTCTGTCTTCACGCTTCTGCCTGTCAACTTCCAGTCAAACACCTTTGGCTTGTACCATTAACAAAGATTAATCTACACACTCAATTCCCTCCAAAGTGGTCGCTCGAAAGGGATCCATTCGATAACCCTTGGAGCGATATGGACAGAAAACTTCCATTTTCTTTGTTTTAAACTTTAAAGTCTGAGTGAAACAAAATTCCGCAGATTGCTTTTGTGGCCTCTCTTCCTCGGGTAGGCTCCGGTGCCGGGCAAAGAAATACCCACCATCTCCATTCGGCATTGCTCCAGCGATGTCCGCGCCAATGCTTCACATGGGACGCGCCACAACAAGACAAGTCCCATGCTGTTCACTGCAAAGTAAACGCGAACTGAACTGCGATCCAAAAACCGGGTGCACGTGACGTGTTCACATTCCCCAAGAATGTTGCCAGAATATCTCAAAAATGGGGATGTCGTTCTCTCTCAAAATAGCCAAATTCAGCAATTCACTGTGAAATGTGTTGAATCTTGACCCCACAGAAGCCATGCCCGCCTGGTCAAGGCAGGATGAGCACCTCATGGTTTTTTGGTGCGGCCAGTGTATCATTGGCATATCAAATAGGTTATATCATGGGGGTGCCACCCCTTCCAACAATTAGTCGAAATTGGATCATTATTGCAGTTAAGGATTATTGCACATAGAATATATTTATATTTATTCACAGGTGTATAATATATATATATATAATAACTGCAGGGTGTCCTTGAATGCACCGCCAGGCTGCGGTTCACCGAGAATGGGAAAGCATGCTCGAACTCCGACCAGCGGATCCCACCCCCTGCAGCACTTAGGCAGGCACTGAAGCAACCAGTTTCCTCCTGCTAGTCTGAAGGACAGCCAAAGGACCTTGGAAAAGCCACGTGGCCAGTGGAAGGCTGCACCAAGTGGCCAAAGTGGCCACTAAATTCTGTTCTAACATGTTCCAACATGTTCTAACACTGGTGCAAATCTCCTCTTTATGACTAAACGGTGTAATAATATATTAGTGATAAATGATAATATATAATAATAACAATAATAGAAATAATGATAATAATATAATCTAATGATGTCTAATGATATTTAATATACAACGATTGCCATATCCATCACTGCGAAACTGAGGCAAGCAGCCCAAAGCTGTCCTGTCAACCTTCTCATTGCGAAGCCGCAGGCGCGATCTCACGATCTCACGGGCGCCAAAAGGCTTGTCACCTGGGGATCGTCATGGGAACTGGGGTTGGGAGGTTGGGGGGTTGAGAACTGGACCAAATGCTGTGATGTTCTTGTCTGATTTGGGAATTCGGAGAACTGCTACGCAACGATGATCCATGTACTGCCCCGGATTGAGGCAAGACCATCTGCGCACGGATTTGAGCAAATCACAGCTGTCACAGTTCCAAAAAGTGTCCCGTGTCCTTGTTTCCTCTAGTGACTCTAGACACTGGAATCTTCAGTAGGCGTCCTACCCAATGGGAGCAGAGAGAGGAACAACACCTTCGGGCACAGGATTTAGAACTACAAAGCGGTGAGACTCGGCCCAAAACGGCAGCGGATGTTGCAGCGGATGGAGGAAACCTCCAGAAGATTCAATGCAGAAAGGGCTAAAGGTCATGAAAGGCCATAAAACTCAAACATGGCCAAAATGATTCTGAGACAGGAATTCCAGACAATTTTAGCCAGCAAATTTCAGATCTTGAAGAGCTGAGAGAGCTGGCCCAGCCTTCTGCATTGCCCTAAGGAAATCTGCTAAGGAAACGAAAGAGTGCTCGATCGTTGCCAAAGTGTTTTTTTTCTTCGAAAGCCGCACGGAACGCAGCGCTCATCCACTCCAACGAAAAAAACTACATGCTGAAGCACTTTCCATAGACACAGCCTCAAAGGGACTGAAAGGCTTCATACTCAAGACGAATTCTAAACACTCCCGATCCGTTGTGGAATCGAATTATCAATTTGGGGTTGCCAACTGTGTGTGGCAGAAGCGAATGTCCTTCTCAGCGTTGTTTGCGCTTTGAGACCAGCATCTGTTTGTCAATGTTGAGCGAAAATCGTCTGCCTGAGCAACCATGCTTCAGATCCTCATTTGGCCAAACAATCCCATTTGTGTGTAGTTGAGTTGTCCGATCATCCTCACACTCTTACAATGTGCTCCCTACGTGCAAAGCAGAGGTGAACCTAAAGTACATCACCAGATAGCAAACCTGAAGGCATCCAGCGGCCCAAGCAGCCAAGAAACTTGCGCAGCTAAACTGGAATACCATAGCAAACCTCAGTCGCTACCCTATCTCTTCAGCTCGTGGAACAGCGACTCCAAACCTGCCTAGAAAAATTCCGATGGTCCATTCATGGCGTCTCATGAGATCTGTAGAAGTTTGAAGCTGTTCATGTGGTAGTCAAACACAATTAGTTTCGGTTCCCATCTGGTCTGTCTTTCAAAGAAATATCCATATAGTCTATAGATACTTTATGCATAGATATGTATAAATACCCATAGTAACCCCGCACGAGCGGGGGCGGGAAGGTTGCCTTACAAAAGATATATATAAGACCTTTCTCATCTATAGAACTTGCATGCGCCGTGCGCCAGCCAAGCCCGTGCGTGCGTGCACTCTGCGAAAGTGGTGTCCTGTTTCACATGTCACATTTGAAGCTCCACTTCGCCCTTCACACTTCTCACTGCACTCTTCACACTCCACACTGCACACTTCACACTTCGCACTCCACACTTCTCACTTCACACTGCACTCTTCCCCATCCACACTTCACACTTCACACTCCACACTTCACACTTCACACTTCTCACTTCTCATTGCTTTCTTCACACTCCACACTTCACACTGCACTCTTCGCGCCCCACACTTCACACTGCACTCTTCACACTCCACACTTCATCTCATCTGAGCTCTTCTCACCTTATCCCAGTCATCTCTTCTCATCTCATCTTTCTCATATGTCCCTAAGCTTCATGAAATCCTTCCCAGTACTAACATGCGCCGTGCTCCAGCCAGGCCCGTGCGTGCGTGCTTTGTGCGAAGCTGTTGTCAGTGTTGCGTCCAAGACCAGGACCTTCGGCGCGACCCGGTAACACTGGCAAACACTTTCCTCACCATTCACATTGCACTCTTCACATCCCACACTCCCACACTTTCACCATGCACTTCATCTCACTCATCTAAATCTGAGCTCATTCTCATCTCAATTCCATGTCTTCCCATCTTTCAGCTAAGTTCTTCTTGCCTATTTTTATGTCAAATTACTTCCAGTACTGATGTCCCTAGCTACAAAGCTTGCACAAAACACGTTCCAATACTACTTTGTACCACAAAGCTTGCACAAAACACGTTCCAATACTACTTTGTACTACAGAGCTTGCACAATGCACTTCCCAGTACTACTGTGTACTACAAAGCTTGCACAAAACACGTTCCAGTACTACTTTATACTACAAAGCTTGCACAAAACACGTTCCAGTACTACTTTGTACTACAAAGCTTCTACACACATCAAGTTCTTTCGCAGAGAAGCTTTTACACACAGCAAGCTTTTCAAGCAGAGAAGCTTTTACAGACAGAAGCTTTTACACACAACAAGCTTCTTCACAGAGAAGCTTTCACACACAGCAAGCGTTTACACACAGAACACTTACACATAGTGCTTTTACACATGGCAAGCGTTTACACACAGCAACTTTTGCACAGAGACGCTTTTACACACAGAGAGGCTTTTACACACAGCAAGCTTTTACACGCAAAATCTTTTTCACACAGCAAGCTTTCAAACACAGCAAGCGTTTACACAGAACACTTACACACAGTGCTTTTACACATGGCAAGCGTTTACACACACAGCAAGCTTTTTAAACAGAGAAGCTTTTACACACAACAAGCTTTTACACAGAGAAGCTTTTACACATAGCAAGCTTTCACACACAGCAAGCTTCTTCACAGGGAAGCTTTTACACACAGCAAGCTTTCACACACAGCAAGCGTTTACACACAGAACACTTACACACAGTGCTTTTACACATGGCAAGCGTTTACGCACACAGCAAGCTTTTTAAACAGAGAAGCTTTTACACACAACAAGCTTTTACACACAGAAGCTTTTACACACAGCAAGCTTTCACACACAGCAAGCGTTTACACACAGAACACTTACGCAGAGTGCTTTTACACATGGCAAGCGTTTACACACACACAGAAACTTTTACACAGAGACGCTTTTACAGAGAAGCTTTTACACACAGCAAGCTTTTACAGAAAAAGTTTTTGCACAGAGAAGCTTTCTTGTACATAATCACAACAGGAATTGCAGCTCCAAAAC
Organism: Cladocopium goreaui; assembly: GCA_947184155.2. NCBI lineage: Eukaryota > Dinophyceae > Suessiales > Symbiodiniaceae > Cladocopium > Cladocopium goreaui. The sequence goes on from CAMXCT020001502.1 coordinate 81,858, forward strand.
TGGATCTCGACGCCAAAGCGACAAAAAGACGATTTTGAAGCACTTTTTAATAGGAATTTTAAAAGGAAAATTATTAGCGCCAAAATTGAGAAAATCTGCTGACAAATCGCTTTCGCAGCCTTGATGCAGCCATTCCAATACGATTTACGATCTTCAGCTGCAAAAGACAATAGTATTACGCATGCAGCCGCTGCACCAAGCAACCTTGACGCAGCCACTACAATGCGATCTGCAGAGACTGAGTTGCAAAACACAATAGAACTACGCGCAATGGCGTCGGAAATTGCAGCTCCAAAACTGGATCTCGACGCCAAAGCGACAAAAAGACGATTTTGAAGCACTTTTTAAAAGGAATTTTAAAAGGACAATTACTACCGCCAAAATTGCGAAAATTTGCTATAACAAACCAATCTCGCAGCCTGGATGCAGCCACGCCAATACGATTTACGATCTTCAGCTGCAAAAGACAATAGTATTACGCATGCAGCCGCTGCAACAAGCAACCTTGACGCAGCCACTACAATGCGATCTGCAGAGACTGAGTTGCAAAACCCAATAGAACTACGCGCAATGGCGTCGGAAATTGCAGCTCCAAAACCGGATCTCGACGCCAGAGCGACAAAAAGACGATTTTGAAGCACTTTTTAAAAGGAATTTTAAAAGGACAATTACTACCGCCAAAATTGCGAAAATTTGCTATAACAAACCAATCTCGCAGCCTGGATGCAGCCACGCCAATACGATTTACGATCTTCAGCTGCAAAAGACAATATTATTACGCATGCAGCCGCTGCGCCAAGCAACCTTGACGCAGCCATTACAATGCGATCTGCAAAGACTGAGTTGCAAAACACAACAGAACTACGCGCAACGGCGTCGGAAAATGCAGCTCCAAAACCGGATCTCGACGCCAAAGCGACGAAAAGACGATTTTGAAGCACTTTTTAAAAAGAATTTGAAAAGGAAAATTACTAGCGCCAAAATTGCGAAAATCTGCTGCCAAATCACTGTCGCAGCCTTGATGCAGCCATTCCAATACGATTTACGATCTTCAGCTGCAAAAGACAATAGTATTACGCATGCAGCCGCGGCACCAAGCAACCTTGACGGAGCCACTACAATGCGATCTGCAGAGACTGAGTTACAAAACACAATAGAACTACGCGCAACAGAGTCGCAAATTGCAGCTCCAAAACCGGATCTCGACGCCAAAGCGACGAAAAGACGATTTTGAAGCACTTTTTAAAAAGAATTTGAAAAGGAAAATTACTAGCCCCAAAATTGCGAAAATCTGCTGACAAATCACTGTGGCAGCCTGGATGCAGCCACTCCAAAACGATTTGCGATCTCCGCAACCTTGACGCAGCCATTACAATGCGTTTCGCAGCATCCCGTAGCAAACCTGCACCTATCTACACACGTGGCAACATCAAAGGACGACAATGAAGCAGCCATTCCAATGCAATCTGCAACCAGAGATTCAAGAACCGCATGGAACTACGCACACAGGAACAACCACTCGTTGCAAAACACATAGGAGGAACAATTCGCGCACAAAACGACCGCAGCCGCACCCGTCGCACAGACGAGGTACCTTTCATCGTCGGCTGCTGCCACTTTACACGGAAAAACACAAGGTTTGGTGCTCCGGCTTCCTCCCCAAAACATAGCCCATGCAACATTCATGCAGCCATTACAATGCGTTTCGCAGCATCCCGTGGCAAACCCGCACCTATCTACGCACGTGGCAACATCAAATGACGACAATGAAGCAGCCATTCCAATGCAATCTGCAACCAGAGATTCAAGAACCGCATGGAACTACGCACGCAGACACAACCACTCGTTGCAAATCACATAGGAGGAACAATTCGCGCACAAAACGACCGCAGCCGCACCCGTCGCACAGACGAGGTACCTTTCATCGTCGGCCGCAGCCACTTCACACAGAAAAACAAACGGTTTCGTGCTCCGGCTTCCTCCCCACAAAATAACCCATGCAACATTCATGCAGCCATTACAATGCGTTTCGCAGCATCCCGTGGCAAACCCGCACCTATCTACGCACGTAGCAACATCAAATGACGACAATGAAGCAGCCATTCCAATGCAATCTGCAACCAGAGATTCAAGAACCGAATAGAACCACGCACACAGACACAACCATGCACGCGTTGCAAAACACATAGGAGGAACAATTCGCGCACAAAGCGACCGCAGCCGCACCCGTCGCACAGACGAGGTACCTTTCATCGACGGCCCACTTTCCACGGAAAAACACAAGGTTTGGTGCTCCAGCTTCCTCCCCAAAACATAGCCCATGCAACATTCATGCAGCCATTACAATGCGTTTCGCAGCATCCCGTAGCAAACTTGCACCTATCTACGCACGTGGCAACATCAAATCACGACAATGAAGCAGCCATTCCAATGCAATCTGCAACCAGAGATTCAAGAACCGCATGGAACTACGCACACAGGAACAACCACTCGTTGCAAAACACATAGGAGGAACAATTCGCGCACAAAACGACCGCAGCCGCAACCGCCGCACAGACGAGGTACCTTTCATCGTCGCCTGCAGCCACTTTACACGGAAAAACACAAGGTTTCGTGCTCCGGCTTCCTCCACAACTCACCACTTCCCTTCCTCACCACTTCCCATCGTCACCACTTCCCATCGTCACCACCTCCCTTCGTCCACTTCCCTTTCTCACTACTTCCCTTCCTCACCACTTCCCTTCCTCACTACTTCCCTTACTCACCACTTCCCATCGTCCCCACCTCCCTTCCTCACCATTCCCCTTCCTCATCACTTCCCTTCGTCACCACTTCCCTTCGTCACCACTTCCCTTCGTCACCACTTCCCTTCCTCACCACTTCCCTTCCTCACCACTCCCCTTCATCATCACTTCCCTTCTTCACCACTTCCCTTCGTCACCACTTCCCATCGTCACCACTTCCCTTCGTCACCACTTCCCATCGTCACCACTTCCCTTCGTCACCACCCAGTCATTGTCACCACTCTTCATCAAGGTCAATTCCACCGCTTCTTATTCTTGTGTTATGTATTGCTATGTTAGGCATTGTTATGTGATCTACCACCCTTCATCAAGGTCAATTCCACCGCTTCATTGTCCTTCATCAAGGTCAAGTTATGTTATGTATTGTTATGTGATCTACCACCCTTCATCAAGGTCAATTCCACCGCTTCTTATTCTTGTGTTATGTATTGTTATGTTATGTATTGTTATGTGATCTACCACCCTTCATCAAGGTCAATTCCACCGCTTCTTATTCTTTTGTTGTGTATTGTTATGCTATGTATTGTTACATCACGTACCACCCTTCATCATAGTCAATTCCATCAAGTAAAAGTCATTCGTAACTCGGAAGTATTGCTTCCCAACTTCCTTTGAGAATATATTTGTATATACAATAGTAGCACTACTGAAGGAGCCACCTTTGAGTCACTTTGATACACCCCTGCAATCTAACAGGCCATGTCCAAGTCCGGAAAGGTTCGGCTTTCAACACGATGTCGTCCAGGCGCCAAGGAAGCTCCGGTGAGATTCGGCAACAGGCACTTTGGTCGCAAGTCTTTCAGGGCGGTCAGAAGGCCTCACCCACCGAAATGGGTAGCAGTTGGTTCCAAAATCGGAGAACAAAAGACCATCTTCCAATCTGCTGGTTCCAGCTGCATCACCCTATTGGCCTCCACGGGAAGGGCATGAAGTTTTTCCCTCCTTGAGCCATCGCTGTAAAAGCCTCGTTGTTCGGTGCAAATCTGCACAGCCGAAGCCACAAGTTAAAGCCAACGTTCTATTCAGTCTACCAATAAGTCAAAACTCGGGGAATATGATTTGATGTTGTGTTTCAGTAAGAAGAAGAAGAAGAAGAAGAATTGTGATAATAATATTACTTGTTCCTATTATGACCACCATCATCATCACCTCATTCCCAACCCCAAACCGCGCACCTGCTGGCAAGTTTGTCCAGATCTCCTCCCAACACGTCCCACTGCGCGCCCAGCACCAAAGGGGCGCCCCCCAGCAAGGCCGAACTGGCCAGGCCGAAGGATTCGATGTCGCCCTGCCAGTTGAAGGCATGGTATCTACGTGTCTGTGTATATATATATATTACTATATATTATATATTACTATATATTATATATTACTATATATTATATATTACTATATATAATATATTACTGTTACTATATAATATATATATATACAAAAGATACATGTAATCTATGCATATACATACCACCTGGTGCTACATCAAATTGATAAACAGGAGCAAAATACCGTGTTGACGTAGAAAGAAATCTGTTTGAGATAGAGGAGACTGCTGCCACTGTTTCAGAAATGGATTCACTTGGCTATTCATTGGGGAATCATTGATATAGAATGATATAGAATCCAAAATAACAATCTACTATACAGATGATGATGTTGAAAATTCTCAAAATTGCACATTTACCAGCCCTTACCCAAATTGAGTACCCCCAAAAAACGACTGCTCAATGGGGTCCGTATATGTATAATATTATATATATAGTCTTGTAGAGGTAGAAGCCCACACGTGACATTCTCCCCGTTGCCCATGCCCACGAAGAGGGGCATTGATGAAGTTAACTTCATGTCAAACGACAAGGTGGTATGTTTTTTTAATGCATGGTCAGTGTGGCCCATAGTGACAAGAATGCAAGAACACCAAGTGAACGATTTACCCTACCGGGCTACCGGAGGTTTATATCGATTTGACAATGAATGTATCCCAACTGAAACCATCCAATGGTTTCATCGAAAGGAGATCCTTAATGGTCCGTATGTCTTTTACCTTTCGACCCATAGCCACAGCCGTTAACCACTGCCTCCATTGAGCCTTTCTGGATCTTCACACTGGAACAGCCCAAGAGCATCAGGGTTGAGCGAAGGCCTGCCCTTCTGCTGTCATTTTCCTGGCCCATTTGGAGCCACCAAGTTCAGCATCAGGCGATTGCCAGCGCATTTGACTCTGACTTGTAAGCTGGTTCTACCTGGGTTTGTATCAAAATATGCTACTTCCAGTTCCAATGGATTTTCTTTCTATCATTCAATCAGAAATTGGCCATCAATTTTGGGGGGCCCTGCTCTATTTTCAGCCTGCCCCATCTGGCTATGTTCGGCCTCAGCCACTTCCCCTGCAACTTGCAACTTCTCGTGACGAAGAAGCTGCCTCGCAGCACGCTGCTGTGAAGTTCTGACCGTTTCACGATTTTTGATCGCATAAACCTGCGGTGATCCACCCTGGCAATTGAAAACCCCCTATTTACGAGCATTTACAGATGATGTTCTTGTCCAAACAACATGGTGATTTCAGCAGAGAGCAATGTTTGATGAGTCTAAGCGCCACAAAATGCACTTGATCTCATAGAATTCCACAACTCACCAGCCATCAGCCCACCTAACGCGTTCTCCATGGCCCAGGTAGACAAAGACGTCCTTACGGCACAGCTCCTCCAGGACCTTGGTTTAAAACATCTTGAAACCAATATTCATCACCCCATAACATGGGCTCTGCCGATTTCTGGTGCTTTGATATGTTTTGATCCCTGCTGGTCAAGCCATCCTGTGAAACAGGGGTCTTGGTTCATCCACACTGAACGTTGCATCCAAGGTGCACGCGAAGGTTCAGGGAGTTTGCCCGTGTGACCGTGCCAGGACTGCCGGGTGAACTTCGCACAGTCCATCTTGTATTTCAAGTACATGAGGTGACAAAAAACCCAAAAGTTTTGAGTCAGTTGATCTACTATATCTACTATAAACTCTATAGATTTCTATAGGCAACGGGCAAAGAGTGCTACAGCAAAAAATTCCTAACGACTTGGACATCAATCAAGTCAAACGTCGTGCAACCTGTGTATGCTGTGCCATGCACAAAGGGCATCCAGAAGGTATAGAAATTTCTTCACATATTCTGAACTCACCACTACCAAGCCTTGTGGGGTTACCAATGGGTCTCTGAAAAATTCGGTTCCCTATCCCAAAATTACCAGGGTTTGAAACCAGCCACTAACACATGTTTTTCTTG